>QLOM01002177.1:0-10888 GCA_003313785.1 Termitomyces sp. MG148 | reverse complement strand
ACTTTAAAAAGCGTACAGGCATCATATACTTCATTCGACAAGACTGAAACGATAGACCCTGGAATATCATTCAAAGGTGGTGATTGGTTTGTTGTTTATCCCAGGCTCAGATGGCAGAGCAAGACGTTTTCCTAGTTATCATGGTCTACTTCTGGCCTCAAGATACTGCCCTTCGGGACCTGGATTCGCACGATCGATCTTTCTTCTTTGACCATTGTGCTGCAAAAGCATCATCAAGAGCACTGTTCTGCACTAAAGAGCTCTTACGAGTGTCGTGGATCCAGGATGGTATGTACCATTGCCTCGACACAGTCTTGGCTGGAATTATGTTTTCAAAAGTCGAAACGTGGGTAGGGAAGTTATCTGATCTGATTAGATGGCGTGGTTTGGCGATTGCCGGAAACCTTATACTCGCTGCCTTGAACCTAAGATTCGAGTCCTAATCTATAGCTTTCGGTGCTTATGCTCTTCATTGTGTCTTCAACTTGCAATAAGATTTTTGTTGGAAGGGTTTCAGTGACCTGTTTGCGCTGATTAAGGACATTTCAACCGAGGGAAAGTTCCATTGAAGCTGGAGAACGTTTGCAAGACCAGGAGAATGACGCTAGAGCTATCGGTTTGGTAAGTGCCAGAACAAGGTGCTCATCTTCCTGTTTATCAAAAAGATCTGACTCATCACCAGTCAAGTCCAAGTTCCTGTCCGAATAGAGGATGAAAATACAGATTACCCGTTGGATGTGAAGTCGAAGAACACTTGAAGGATCTGTCTTGAGTAGCATGCAGAAGAGAAGGCTGCAAAGCGGTTGGGCTGTGCCTCAAAATTCAGCAAAACTTAGCTGTACAGATCCATGGTTGATATCGTGACTTGATGACGAAGAGTCTGAAGATGAAGCTGGAGGTACGACTGGGTACGTGTTAAACAAGAATGTTCAGAGGGCGTGTGGTGTGAGTGGTTGATGTTGATGAGTCTTAGTCGGTTGTTTGATTTCAACATGGGGGCTTGTCTTTGAGAGGCAGTTGTGAAAACGAAGCCAAACTTTAGTGGATTGAATGTTCGATTAATTGGGATGCACCATATGAGTACCGAAGTGTCACTCACCAGGCAGTTCATCCACCGCTTGTGTCTGTGCCTTGGGTCCCCTCTTACTCATGGCTGTAGCAATGCGGTGGGCATAAAGGCATGGGGCCAGCCACAGAGGGGCTGCGAATGAGTCACTGGTCAGGTCATCGTCTAGAAGCCTGGCGGGCAAGCATGGGCACGCGGATGTGATGGTGAAAATTGGAAGTGGTAGGAGAGGTGGAGGATGCATTCATGGATTTTTAGACATGTTGGCATTGATTGCGTGCACCTGACCCTAATAGTCTAAACTTCTGCTTGGAGAGCAAGAGCAGTGCTGGCGCTGGCAATGGTGGGCATGTCTATGCTAGCGAATTTTTGATTGGCTCATTGATCATTGTGTCCAAGCTTTTTATCAGGCAAGTGGACAATACTGCTGCATTCAACATCTGCACAAAGAAATAAAAAAGAAAAGTCTGATAAATGCCAGATGTGAGAGCGCACCACAAAGTTTCCACGGAGTAAGGCAAGTAAGCCGTACATAAATTGGTGTTGTTAGTGAGTGCCAGGTCAGCGAGGCTGGTTTCTGTGATTGAGGTCATAGATAACGAGAACAATACAAGGAATATGGATCGGAAGCAGAAACCACAGCACCTCAGTTGTTTACTACCTGACTGAGGTGTGTGCTATTTTACCCTGCAATACGATAACAAGTAATTAACCAGATAACTAGTCGTGTGCGAAACAGGTAGTTAGGCTGACAATCCAATTACCTGACTGAATTTTACTTAGAACACGGTTCTTTAAACCGGGCCTGCCTCGCATTCTTCACTGCTTCTAACTTCTAACCGGGCCTGCTTCACTTCTAACCGAGCCTGCTCCACTTCAATCTCGGTCTGTTTCACTTTAATCTCAGCCTCCCTCTCTGTTTTCAATGCTTCGAGCCGGGCCTGCCACTGTTCTGCTTCCATTGCTTCAGGTTTTTCCGGCGCTTCCAGTGTTTCCAGCGAGGCCAGGAATGCTTCAATTGCTTCTTTTCTTCCTTTTGCTTCCATGACTTCGAGCCGGGCCTCATTCATTGCTTCTATTGCTTCACGCAAATCTTGGAATTCTTTCTTATGATAAAGGATGTCTTCGAGCAAATCTTTCTACAAGCTAGAGATTAATACAATTGTCAGTATAAGTATCTAGCAAGTGCTGTTGTACTCACCTGAGTGCGGTATTTCACTAGTTGCTCCTTGAAGACATTAGACACTTCATCTCGCAAATTTGTAGCTGTCTGAATCCTCCCATCCTTCTTCTTCCAAGGTCTCTCTTTGACCATTGCATTGCCATCTTGGCTAAATTCTAGAACCATGTCATGGAACATCTGAGCAAAAAACTGAGAATTTGGTTCATGTGGGCAGCACTGGGAAATTGCTATGGCAATGTTGATGGCAATGTAGAAGGGCAAAGGAGTTCTGAAAGTGATTTTCCAGGTCCATTGGCCACCAAAATAACGAGGGATGCGTAAGGGAAACGAGATCTCGTCATTGGTGGGAACTGACATTGACGACAAAGAGCGACTGGCAGAGTTTGTACTGGACTGAGATGAAGTGCTGACATCTGAAGACGAAAAAGTTCTGCCAGCACAAATGCCTGCCAATCTTTTGAAGACCACATTGGCTGTTTGGTGATCTTTCGTGATAGTGACAATGATGTACTGGGCAGTGCTAGAGAAGACCCTTTTCATGCCTGTAATTTTGACAATCTTGCAAGACTCGGCATGCTTTAGAGAGTTGTACACCTCCAATGTGTAATTCCAGTAGGCATATGTATTGAAGATTCCCCCTGGTACAACCTCACCGCCAAGGAATGTGACCGGAGAAGACACTACAAACAGCTTTTTGATTCGGGAGAAGACATGCATAATTGTGGGGTGTTTAGAGAACATGGAAAAGTGTGAATCGATGTTTAATTGACAATGCTTTTCATGCGTGGACCTGCTACTTTGAGAACATTATTTACAGTTATTTACTTGGGGAAGCGGCCATTGCCGTTCCGGCAATAGAGTGTATTTGCAAGGGACTTTTCGCTACTTTGAGTGCAAGCGAATAATGAAAGTTCTTGGCGGTTCTTGACCTGATTGCCATGATGCCGATGTCGCATCATCACATCTCAATTTGGGGAGGTCACAACACGCAACCTCACGTATCCCACACTTGCAAACGTCGTCAGACTATGGCTGGCATCAATGCATGCAGTCTGCTAGCTGCAACCTTTCCTCTCCTATCTCCTTCTTTGCCTTCGTCATCCAGCCACGACTGGAGCTTGACTTGAAATTTTATTGATCATACACTATGTACAGGCTTGATAATGCTATCTTGTTTTGCAAAAATCGGGCAAGAACCTCCAATTGGTTCTTTGGCCCCCCACGACTGACAGAAATGAGAGCCTGAAGACAACGGGGACAAGACAGTTAGCCGCGATTCCCTCATTTTAGGAGGCCACGACGCATCGCATGACTTGAACTGCGATTCCCCTTTTCTAGCCGTGGAATTCTGAGGAAGGTGCTCACCTATTTTCGGAAAGCAAGAGTGAGTTTCAAGAAGGACTCATGCAGCGACGGAACTGCCTGTAGGTAAGGCGCTAAAATCTGTTCATGTTTGGACAGATAACCATAGAAGGCATCGCTCGACCAGCGACCTATCGCCTTCATTGCCTCAAAAGGCACTCCTCTGAGGAGATACTCTAAGGTTGCACCAATTCGGATCCCATGCCCTTGCAAAGGCTCCAAGTTGGCAGCCTTTGCTGCCCGGGTCAGCACCTCCAAGAACTTCTTTTTGGTCAGCGGGGTGCTCTTGCCTTTTTTGTTTTTGTATGCGAACAGTGGCCCTTGCTCGGGTGGCTGGTTGACTTGTAGATGCTTTGCTAAGGCCGCTTCTGGGTCTGAACTCCCTTCCTGTGCTGCCCATGACACAGTTTCCCCATGGATGGCTGTTTTGGTTCTCGGTAGGAGAAAAGATGTGGTTCTCAAGCCGTTTCTGTTAGTCCCTGTTGAGACATTGTTGGGTTTGACGTGGATGTGCTCATTGAAGGCAGTTAGTGTTGGCACTGTGAATTCACCAAGCCTTGCAGCGGAATAAAAGCAGGTAGTTGCGCAAGCAAACACTGCTACATCTAGTGGGTCAGGGTTTGGCGAGTCTAGCTCCAACTGATGATGCATTGCCTCCAAGAATGCTGGCGTGCACGGGCTTCTTTGTTTCTTTTTTGAAGCCATTGGTGCAAGTCTTTCCACAGCTCGTGATAGTGTCAGCATTTGATCAACGTCTGGAGCCCACTCAAGACTGTGCAACAAGTGCCATGCCCGCAATCCAGCTAAGAAATTTTCCACCACTGATTTCGAATATGCTCCCGCTACTGCCGCAACAAAGGCCTCTAGGAGTTCAGATGAAGCAGGGGCCCTCGCTTCCTCGGGAATTTTTCTGTAATCACAGAAAACATGGTAGATCAGCAGACCTGTGCCATATGTGACCTTAGTTGACTCAGCCCATGCTTTGTTCATGACCTCAAATACTCTTTTCAGGTCTTCTTCTGAAACTTCATGCTTTCCTCCTTGTTTGTGGGATCTTTCATCTCGTCCCAATGGCACACACAACCGTAGGTGTTCCCGTGCTAGCACGTGAGGTCTCAATGTTGACTTCTCTGGCATCAAGCCTTCAGGATAAGGCTGAGGTTTCCGGTTTAACTTCTGCTTCTCCTTCAATATGGGTACAAACAGCCTCTCACGACTCCTGCCAGAACCTTTTGAGGTCAGCCCACTGTCTGAATTGTCGACTCTTGGTTTTTTCAAGAGAGCCGTGGGCCTCGCAATTAAGCTGCTCAATTCACGTTGCATGTACTGTGCACTGATGCTTTCCCTGCTCGCATCTGGCATTGGGGGTGGGGGCGTTGTAATTGATGACAAATTGCCTAAACTCTGTGGGAAGGTCGAACTCAGGTAGTAGGAGATTTTTTGGGGGATATCTTCCTCTGGATGGACCATCGGCAGGGTTGCATTTGCTCAGTACATATCGAGTATGTACTGTGATCCCATGGTACTCGCAGAGTTCATGCACCCACTTGAAGACATCATTGACTTGTGAGTTTCTGCTTCTGCCAATCCACCAGCCTTCGACCACACCTTTGTTGTCACCATATACCTTGAAGTTCTTTCTTGCACTTCCTTGGCAAACAATGCTTGCCACGAGTAGCCCGAATCCAACTGCTTCCGCCCATCCAATGTCTCTTCCATCTGACTTCCATCCTTCCAGTAACTTCCATGCTCACCATCTCTTGCCAATTGTGATCCCGATGCCTGTTTCTGAACTAGCGTCGGAATAGGCTTCGATGTCGAGGATTGGCTGGGATTCCAGAATTGGTCTCTCCACTGGTTTAGATAATAGTTGCTTCCACCAGTCGAGATCGGCTGGGGTCCTTTTTGGCGGAGTTCTGGGCATAAAAGGATGGTCATGGAACACCCCCATGAAGGCCTCCAAGTTGGTGAGAAACGCTCGTCCTTTTGGAGCCACAAGAGAAGCGTGCAGAAGTTTTCCATAAAGCCTCTGTGCATCTTTGAGAGTGTGAGTTCGTCTATTTTCCCAGTCCACAATGGCTTGATAATACTTTCTTCTCTTTTTGGCTGGTATGCTGACTTTACGCAAACGGATGTCCCATTCAAAACCGATGTAGGGCACCACTTCTCTGAATGAGATGTCCTTAGTTGTCTCCCAGGGTATTCTCAACTCTTCCAAAACCTTGTCGACGTCCTGCATTGCGTATGTGAACTGCAAATCCTCCCCTGACCTTGGTGAGGATAAAGCCAGATCCTTGATTGGTTCTGCCATGTCCTCGTCATATTCCTCCATTCTACTGCTAAAGTCCTCAGCTCCTTGATACCATATCCATCCTCCTTCATGCCTCTTACCCCCTCCCACCTCCACTTCCTTCCTCCATTGCTTCCTTGCTTCGTTGTAGGCTTGTAAATGTTCTCTTCATATCCTAAAAAATATATGGTCATCAACCCATTTGGAGACAGGCCCCATCCCATTAGCTTGCACAAGCTGAGCACCTGCGTCTCCAACTTCACTATAACAGCCACACCCTGATGCCAGCCCAAAGCAATCCATGGTGTCAAGCGTGTACCTGTCATTCCCTGGCAGCTTAACCACAATGCCGGCCCACTGTGATGGCCTAATTGGCACTGTATGATATGCTTCTTTAACATCTCTAACAGCTGCTTGTGACCCTGGAGGCAGCCTTGTTGAGGAAAACGCCGACTGACTTCATCAACGTCATCAAGTCGTCATATCATATCGATTTCTCCATTATTTCAAAAACTATTGTATTACTATGGTGAAACTAGTACGTCAATTCTTACAAAATCTCAGACCCAATAGGGGTATTTGTACCACATGTACACTGAAGTTCAAGTCACTTTTGACTTGTTAACTTCAGGTACGATTACTTTATTTAACTATGTCTTTCAATACAATTAATAAAATCACTTTTGACTTGTTAACTTCAGGCATAAATTGTATTGAACTTCTCAATAAATTATTTTACGATATGCTGCGACAGGTTATGGGCCCCGATGTTAGCGAGTTAACTTCGGAAACCTTGCAGTTTGCGAAATTTAATGGGACAAATTACCATGTATGGTCCGATAATATGAAGGCAGCCTTACAAGCAAAGTCACTATGGGGAGTCGTGTCTGGGCGTGAACACTGCCCCCCTAAACCTCCATCCGAATATCCAGGACTCATGAAGTCTACGTGTCCTGCCAAAGACCAACCTTCCGTCTCTGTTAGAAAGGATGGACAGGAACTTATCAATGTTCTTCAATCCAAGGAATATATTGCCTGGGATTAAGCTAACGACAAGTTCAAACGTTGGCTAAATAAGGACAATGCCGCTATGGGCCTAATTCGCAATGCTATCGAATACACCCAGCGTGAATCAATCGTTTCCATTACTTCTTCCTACCAAATGTGGGAACATCTACACCAAAATTACGTTGACCAACAGAGCGGTGTCAACGTACATTATTATTACCAGCAGCTGTACGCCAAGAAATGGGCGGGCAACACTTCAATGTCCGACCATATCGGATTCTACCTTAACATCCGGCGTCGCTTCCCTGAAGCCAACCATCGCGTTGACGATTATACAATAATAAATGCTATTCTCTTGTCCCTGCCTAAAACTCCGACCTGGGAAGTCGTTAAACAAAATTTATTATATCGAGGCAGCTCCCTTACCCTCGACACCGTCATGGCTGAATTAATGTCGGTCTCCAAACGTGTTAGCCACGAAGAAAATTTCAGCAATAAATCCCTATTGTTTGTTGCAAAATCGAATAGTTATTCCAGTGGGAGCAGACCCAAGACCAAACATCACAAAAATAAGCTGAAGGCCAAACGCAAACCCAAGCCAGATGATACTTGCCATAACTGTGGCGAGAAAGGACACTGGAGCCCAAAATGTCCAAAGCCTAGACGACAAAAAATCGCCGGAAGTGCTAACGTCGCGATAATGAATTCAAGCAGCGCCAGTCGAGAAGTTGGAAAAGTACTTATGGCCTCAAATGAAGGGATGCCATCCGGTTTACTTCTTGACAGTGCCGCCACCTGCCACATGATAGCCGATCGGTCATACTTTGATGACTATACTCAAGTAAACGATCAGCATATTTCAGTGGGTGGCCTGAACGTACTAAAAGTCGCAGGAGTTGGCTCAATTTGTTTCTGAACAAACGTGGCTGATGGTGCCAATGACATTCGGCTTTGTGAAGTTCTTCACATTCCTACTCTAGGGGCAAATTTGATCAGTATGGGGCTTCTTCAGCGTGCTGGCGCTACTATTAAAGGGCTTTGCTATGGCATTTGCTTATCTTGGGATAATCAAGAGCTCCTCCATGCTAACCTGATTGGATCTCATGGAACTCTGTACCATATTGAATGCATGGCTATCAGATACATAGACAACCAAGAAGCTTACATTGCTAGTGAATTGACCATGCGTTTGTGGCACCGTCGCTTGGGCCACACGAGCCCTCACATCATAAAGCATATGATTGACAAAAACCTAGTATCCAGACTTGTTATAAAGTCACCGCAGGAGTTCAACCGTCTCTGTAGTGCTTGCGCACAAGGGAAATCTACTCGCCCTCCTTTACTCAAGCGAAACAATGCTAAATATAGCAAAAATGAATTACTCATTATGGACCTTACTGGCCCAATGAGCGTGCCCACTTGGGATGGAAACAATTATGCACTAGTGGTTGTTGAAGCCAGCTGTCGCTACCCCACCGGGAGATTGCTTAAAAGGAAGGAGGATGTCGGTGACTCAGCCCGCGAAATTGTTGCCAGATACAAGCGCAAATCAGGCCAGCATGTTAAGATCATCAGAACAGACAATGGCAATGAATTCGTGAACTCAGCAATGAACTCATTCTGCTCGCAAAATGGCATAAAACATGAAACTACAAATCCGTATCGACCAGAGCAGAATGGCATTGCGGAACGGGCCATTGCTATATTTATGGAGATGACGCGTTGCATGATACATGGAGCCAAAATGGACCTTCGATATTGGGGAGAAGCATTCCTCTATGCCGTGTATATTCGTTCAATCACGCCAACCTCAGCGCTCAATGGGAAAATCCCCTATACAGAATGGTTCAGTTCAAAACAAAAGCCTGACATATCACACTTAAGGGTTTTTGGCTCGCTTGGATGGGCTCACGTTCCAAAGGAGGTACGTCACGGGAAGTTAGAGTCTAGGGCAGTGCGTGTTCGCATGCTGGGTTGGTGGGCTGATGAAACAAAGGGTTATAAATTGGAAGACCTTGAAAGTGGAAAACTCATCACTTCGCGAGATGTTCAGTTCCACAAGGATAATACGCCCAGTGAACTGGCTCGAGTGGAGTTGGGATTAACTCAATCCAGCCCTGAGGAGATTGATGAGTTTGTGGACACTGCGATTTATCCAGAATCCGACAATCTGCGACAAGTCTCTTTGCCGTCTCAACCATCCCGTCCTTTGACCCCTGTCAGTATGTCTCAACGTGAATCAGTTGTTACTGAATCCGACGATGAACAAATGGATGGAGACCTTTTATATCCGTCACCTCCATGCCCCAGCACACCCACTCGCTTGGCTAGCCAGCCGGATATGCCTCTAGCACCTCAAAAAACCAAAAAATGGGACGACTTACCCAAGAGACAGCCATCAACTCGTGAATGCCGTCTACCTAAACGTTATTGACTTGAGGAGGGGCCTGAAACATTGACCAATCATTCAGCCTTTGTGGCAATGTCCGGACCTTCCATCTCCGAGGCCATGAATTCCCACCATGCCGACGAGTGGAAGCAGGCCATTCAGTCCGAATACAACCAGTTGGTCGACAAGAAGGTATTTGAGGAGGTGGATGTCTTGCCTGATGGAAAGAAGGCGGTGGGCAGTAAAATCATCTTGAAAGAGAAGCTCGACAAATATGGGAATCACGTAAAATTCAAAGCCCGCGTGGTTGCACAAGGATTCTCCCAAATTCCAGGTGTCGACTTTGATGAAACCTTTTCCTCTGTTGCCAAATTCACAACTCTGCGAATTTTCTTAACTCTTGCTGCTATACTGAATTTTGAGGTACATCAAATCGATGTGATCGGGGCTTACTTGGAGGGAAACCTCGATCAAGAAATCTATATGAAAGCACCAGAAGGTATGGGGCATAAACGCTTTTGGAAGCTTCAAAAGGCCATATATGGCTTGAAGCAAGCGGGGAGGAAATGGAAACAGTGTCTTCATAAAGTCCTAATTGACCTTGGTTTCAGACCAACTCAATCTGATGATTGCTTATACGTCTACCGATCCAACGGTGAAATTGTCCTCATTGTTTTGATCTATGTCGATGATATGGCCATAGCTGGTAAAAACATATTCAAAATCATCTCATTCAAAAACGACTTGTCTGAAAACTTTGACATAACCGATCTTGGAGAAATCCACTACATGTTGGGACTTTAAATCACCCGTGATCGAAAGAACCGAATCATCTATTTGAATCAAACTTCCTACATTGATTCCATTCTTAAACGTTTCAATATGGGCGATTGCGCTCCGGTCTCTACTCCCATGGTCTCGAACCATCAGCTTTCCCTCCTTCAGGCACCTACCAGCCAAATCGAAAAGAACTCATATTTGGAATATGCCAAAGAGATAAACTATCTGTCTCTTGTTGGGTCCCTTTTATACACCACGCAAACTCGACCAGATATCCAGTTTGCTGTTGGACTTGTGGCTCAATTTGCAGGCAACCCGAGCATTCCTCATCTTGCCGCATGTAAACGCATTCTTTGGTACCTCAAAGGAACCAAAGATTATAACCTTAAACTTGGGGGACATGGAGATGGAGAAATTTGATTGGTGGGGGACGCGTGGTGTAGCGGCACACCACACAAGTCCGAACCCCTTGAATGGCCTTTCGCTGACTAATCACAGCAAGAGGCTCTGGGTTCAAACCACGTCCCCCACACTTGGGCATTTTCATCCATGGAATGCTTAGTGGTCAGCCACTTTAGGGGAGGTTTAGTGGGTATTATGAATGGTCATCGAGTCCCACACTGCCCCATTTGGGGCGTGCGTAAATGCATTCCTACCCTGGTAACGTGGAGGTCCGATCCCTCTTGTCGCAGGTTTATCCTGCAATTGCAGGCAGAAGGCGGTCCTTGGACAAAGTTCCGCCCAGTACGCTGGGAGATGGGGAAATGGGCGTCTGCCATATTGCACCACCAAAAAAAAAAAAAAAAAAAA
>QLOM01002176.1:0-11157 GCA_003313785.1 Termitomyces sp. MG148 | reverse complement strand
CGCAACAACTGCTCAAGCCCACCACCAAGGGGAACGAGCGTCGAGCAAGCACAGTGACAAGCAGCTGGCAGGCAAGAGGACAGGCCGCCAACAAGGAACGGAGCCAGAGGGCGAAGGCAGAGAGCGAGGTTGTCACTGAGGAGCTTACAGTTATGCTGATGTGTAGACCCAGAAGCAATGCTGTTGCTAGGACTGGGGATGTTCCATCCACCAGTCCTACTTATATACTACATTGGACACACTATGACTACGACGTATTGACTAATAGGGCCGGTATTAAGCACTACTGAGTAAGCAATAATCAGCATGAGTAAGCCAGCCAATGGCATAAAGGCCTGCCAGCAAGTAGAGTGGGTCCGAAGACCAGCTGATCTGTCAGATGATGATGCCAAGATGGGAAGGGAGCCAGATAGGGCCGGAGCGGTCCGGATGGTGGCTAGATAGGGGTGCCAATGTCAACACAGACTAAGCAAGGCTAGAGTGGACAGTCCAAGGACTTGTCCCCTGACAATTTCCCTCTGCCAGGTGAGTAGTTATGGTTGTATTACCTATATATACTTTGGATTTCCCTCTGCCAGCTGCATGACTGAGCCATAGCCTCCAGAGGTCACCCTTACACTACCAGCTGTGTGACTGAGCCATAGCTTCCAGGGGTTGCCCTTACACATGTCTTCTTTCTTCACTCCCTTTTGAACAAACACCCCCAATATCCTCAATGGTTTTGCCAGCTGGCATGGGACCAATCCCAATCTATCCATGAGCATCAAGAAAATCAGCGCTGGAGGGGAGCCTGTGTCAATAAGTGCATTTGTAACTCGGGTAGGAGCAATAGAAGGGGCCAAAATCATGCAAGGGTAAGTGATGTGTCTGGGAAGCATGTACTTGGACCCTGCCTCACTGCTGTCTTCCTCTGACAGTTCCTCAAAGACCGTGGCTGCTATAACCACCTTGCCCCCACCCCAAGTCTTGGTCTCTGCCTTCCCCCCCTGTTCCATGTGTGCTGCTTCCGCCATTGCTGTCATTAATTTCCTTTTATTATACTCCGCCAATGTAAGCAATTTCCCCTTGTTGGGACAGTCCCCATTGGCATTGATAACACCCCTGATGCTCATCCAGGATCCGGCACTCTTCCATAGTCAACGCATACACATAAACCCTTCCTCCCCCATCCCCTTCCATGCCACCCACCGGAGTCTTCTCTGCAATAGGCTTTGTTGTGTTTGACGTGTTCTTCAAATGAGCCTTGGTGGATGTAGCAATAAAAACCACCAAGTGACGGCCAATCTGCAATTTACAGGCTGCAAGAGCCCAATCAAAGGTCAGACACAGTTTGTACTCATTTCAAGAACTCCTTAATCTCACTGTAGCATCCATCCTTGTTCCCTATGGAGTAATCACATTGTAAATCCTTGTGACAATGCAATAGTAAGTGGTCACGCATCTTCTCCACAGGAATATGAGGATTGGTACTCAGCATATTGTTCACCTCTCGGATACCACTCGCCCAGTCCAGGAACCTCTCCTCCTCTCCCTGCTTCTTTGTCAGGGCTTGTGTCATCTTCCACTCCCAATCTGTCACCAGCACTTCACCCCGGAGACATGACATAAACACCACAAACATAAGTCCCTTTAATTCATCCTCATTCTCCTGAACCCAGGCCCTCACATCACTTGAATTGATATGATATAACACCTTTTCCACCTGTTTCTCCGGAGCAACCCCTTATGACTGAAGTAGCGCTTGGCACTATGCTCAAAGGCATTAAGCTGTCTGGGTCCCACCAATCCCTTCCCAATGATTGGGGCATGGCTGGCGGACACCTAGGTGACCTGCTGTATATGCGGTTCCAAAGGTAGGGGCCATCTTTGTCGATTCGATACTAGCAGGAAACTCAAAGGACATCAAGGAGTCGGAGCTGGAAGGGGAAGGTGTTGGTGCCAGAGACAAACTCAATCTGGGGGTCACAGTAACGTCCACAACAGGTAGTCTTGCAATGATATCCACTTCCACGCTATCAGGGCGAGGAGCTGGCGAGGCAGGTCAAGAGCGTAAACAAGGTCGAAGTCAAGAGCAAGGAGGCACAACTATTTCTCTCTTCTGGGAGCGAGTCCGAGCCAGGGTGTCATCGAGTAACAGATCAAGAGTCGAGAGGGGTCGAGAAAACACCACCATCTCGCAAGTATTTATGCTAGCTAGTCCCGATTAATTGTCCCTTGCTAACACGGATCGCAGGTCGGTACACGTTCCACAAAAATCTTTCGAAGATCCCGGACGACACCCTGCACGTTAGAAGGTTGTCTGACAGGATCTGTGCCTAACCGTGTTGCAATGTCGTCGTAGTCGCTCGAGAAGATATTTTGTACGATTCAAAAAAAAAAGTGTAAGGAGACGCCTCGGCGCCTCACTTCACTGAAGTCCGAGCAGCGTGAATGGCACAAAATATGATTACAGAATTCTCTACCGCCTACTTACGACTACAACATACTTATATAGTCCCTTCGAAATTAAGATTTGCTTCTGCCCTATGTCATCATTCGTGTTGTCAATTGATGTTCGTCTTTCACCTTGTGTTGTAAGCAACTTGCTTACACATTGTCTATGGTGTTCATGAAAAAAAAATAGAATCATCAAGAAAGGATCCACCAAAATGCCCAAACAACTATTTCAAACATTCCGGAGTAAGTTTGGAATTACTCGTTGTCTCTCACAACATCTACCAAAAGAACTTTGGTATTGGCTGTGCTTTTGCACTCAATTTTGTTACGTGCCTATGGATTCGCTGAATGCAACACTTCCATAGTGGGTGAGTTGAAAATGGTCCTCTACATGTGCAGGGCAAAGGCTGTGTCACTCTGTGATGCTGATCCCGTCGACAAGGAAAAGTCGTTGCCTAGCAGCCGACTTGTTTCAGACCCGGACAAGGAGATCTATGGTAGGGCTCTCGCTCATGCCTCAGCTATGAGGGACTTTCTCTCATGGCAACATCTCGGGTCTCATGTAGCACTCACTCATATGCTACTTGATGATGTTTCTGGTTATTGTTAGGCCTTGACGGTGGTCTGCAAAGCAGCACGTCGAATGGACTAATAACGAAGTTTTATTATCGGTAATAAGGTTCAACGTACCGTTACATACCTAATAACGAAGTGAATAGAGTTAAGGAAAACTAACTAGTATCTTGAATGGGATAAGTGTGGTGTCACGTGATGCGACAATAATGTAGAGGTAAGTACGTGTAAGTGTTGTATCATGACACCCGCCCCCTCCTTGTCAAGAGGAGACCCCTGTGAGAAAAGGAAGAAAAAAAAGAAAGGAAAAAAAAAGAAAACCAGAAGGAGGCCCTGCTCACTCCCACCGTGCACCCCGCTTGCGTCTCCCCCTGGTCCGCTCGTTCTCACGGAACTCCTGGATGGCCTCCAACGCATGCGGCATGTCGTACTCCTTGAGCCACTCGTCCTCACTCTCATCGTACCCCCTCCAGCGTACTAGGAACTCAGACACCCCCCCTCTTGTCTTTCGTTCACGCAGGATGCGCTCAATTTCGACCTCATCTCCTGTCTCCATCTGTACCGGCGGCGGCGGTTCCTGTCGTTGACCCAAGATTGTGTCGTCACGTGCTGGGATAAGGCAAGAGATGTGAAAAACGTCGTGGATTGCTCAACCGTCGGGCAGCGCCAACCGGTATGCCGAGTCGGATATCTTCTGTGCCACCTGAAAGGGGCCAAACCGCTTGAAGTTGAGCTTACTGCTGGGCTGGTCCGAGCGCAGGTCCGCGCGCTCCAAGAACACACGGTCGCCGACAATGTAGTCTGGGGCCTCGTCCACCCACGCGTCGTAGAAACGCTTCATCCTCTCCTCCGCCAACTCCAACAACGCCCTCAGCTCCCCTTGCACTGCGTGTATCTTGTCCAGTCTCTCGTCTGCTTTTGGTACTGACTGCGAGTTCACAGGGTCAACGGAGAACGTTGGGTTGTACGCGTACTCTGCGTAAAAAGGGGACATCCCAATGGCCGTGTTTGGGCGGTTGTTGTACGCGAACTCCGCAAACGGCAGCCAGTCCACCCAATCGTCCTGATAGTAGTCGACCACCGCACGCAGGTAGACCTCCAGCTCCTGGTTTGCCCTCTCCGTCAGTCCATCTGTCTGCGGGTGGTGCGCCGTCGACAGGGCCGGCTTAATACCCAATCGCTCCCACATCCTCCTGGTATAGCACGCAACAAACTGTGGCCCGCGGTCTGACACCACTTTCTTCGGGGTGCCGTGGAGACACCAAACACGCTCCATGAAGGTGTCGCACATTGCCGCTGCATCATCAGTGGAGTGTGCTGGCAGGAAGTGCACCTGTTTTGTCACCTTGTCGCAGACCACCTGCACCGCGTCGTAACCCCGTGAGGGCGGGAGAGGGCCAACATAGTCCGTTGAGATGTGCTGCCATGGACCGCTTGGCACTTCAAGCGGTTGTAACGGACCAAATGGCTTCCGATGTCGCGGCTTTGTGCGCTGGCACATCTTGCACCCGTCCACGTAGCGATGGATGTACTCCAACATTCGTGGCCAATAGTAATTCCGTGCCACAAGGGCCAGCGTATTTGCCCGCCCCGGGTGCCCCGCCGGGATCGAATCATGGTAGAGCTGGAGTATCAAGCGTTTTGCCTCATCATTGTCTGGAACGTACACCAAGCCACGGAACCTCACCAGCCCCCCATCAATGACAAACTCCTTCAGCCGTGCACGTACCAGCGCCGGTGCTGCTTCGAGCTCCCACAGTGGCGCCAACTTTGGATCCGCCCTCGACAGCCGCCTGATCACGTCCAGGATCACTCCGTCCGCCACCACCTGCTGCACCGCCGCCACCCGCCGCACAACCTCCGAGTCGCCACACCAGGCAACGTCCACCACCACTCCCCTCTTTGCAACCCGCTGTCCTCCGAGTTGTTCATCTGTCAGTAGTTGCTGCCCTACATTGTCCCGACTCTCCGTCTCATGGTCCGGACGCTGCAACAAGCCATCCGGCCCCGCGCTAAGGCGCCCCGGCCTATGGTGGATGCGGAAGACAAAGCGGTTAAGAAACACACTCCATCTGGCCTGCCGCCTACTCAAGTCCCGGGCTGACATGAAGAATTCGAGGTTCCGGTGGTCCAAAAACACCTCCACTGGATGCGGGTTACCCTCCAGGTAGGGACGCCATGCCTCGAAAGCCCGTACCACTGACAATAGCTCCTTGTCATGCACGTTGTAGTTGCGCTCCGCCGGCTGCATCGCTCTCGAGAAGAACGCAACTGGTCGCCACTCCCCATCCCCAACCTGCTGGGACAGAATTGCGCCCACCGCAAAATCTGACGCATCGGTCTCGACGCGGAACGGAGCGTGCATGTCCGGCATCATCAGGACTGGAGCTGTGGAGAACGCTTGCTTCAGAGCCTGGAATGCCGCCTGCTCCTCCTCCCCCCACCTCCACAACACGTCCTTCCTCTTCAACCGCTCAAGTGGCCATGTAATCGTTGCATAGTCCTCCACGAAGAATCGATAGAAATTGCAAAATCCCAGAAACTGGTTCACGTGCCACAGACAACGGGGGGTTGGCCAGTCCGTCACACCACTGACCTTGATCGGGTCCATACCGATGCGGCCGGGGGAGACCTTCATGCCAAGGTACTCTACCTCCGCCGTCTGGAACCTGCACTTCTCCAGCTTCAGGAACAGGTCTGCCTCCCGCAAACGGCATAGGACCTCATGAACGTGCGCGTCATGCTGGTCGGGGTCCTCTGAGAAGATGATAATGTCATCAAGGTAAAGGACCATGTAAACATCGACTAGGTCATGAAACAGCTCATTCACCATCCGCTGGAAGGCCGCCGGCGCATTCCGCAGGCCAAACTGCATTACGAGGAACTCAAACTGCCCATAGCGCGTCCGAAAGGACGTCTTCCACTTGTCGCCCTCCCGGATATGGACATTGTAGTACCCCCAGCGCATGTCAAGTGTCATGAAGACCTTCGCCGAACGCAGGTGATCCAGGAGCTCCGTCGTGAGTGGAATCGGGTAAGCGTCGGGGTGTGTGACCGCGTTCAGCGCACAGAAGTCCACAACAAGGTGCAGTGACCTGTCCTTCTTCTTCACAAAGAAGACCGGTGGACCGCACGGTGCACTTGAAGGGCGAATATATCCCTTGGCAAGGTTATCGTCGATGAACTCTCGCAATGCACAAAGCTCCGCCGGTGCTAGCTGGTAGAGTTTCCCGGGTGGTGGAACCTTCGCGCCGTCGACAAGGTCAATAGCCAGATCATGTTCGCGATGTGCTGGTAGCCGTTCCGACCTTGCCTTATCAAACATGTCCAGGAACTCATGAAACTCCGTCGGGACCATGTCCTCCACCCACCTCTCCGCCACCGGTGCGTTCCGCGCCTTCTCCACCAATGTCTGCGCAAAGCTCCGTCCCGCTGCCCCCCTCACTAACAGCTGCGGCCCCGCCGCCGTCCTCGCTGACTCGAGATCCCACCTCTGTTCAAAGAATGCACCCCCACCGCTCGCCTGCGCTTCTTCCTCCACCTGCTGTATCGCCTCGTCGATGCACGCGCACGCCAAGTGCACTGCCTCTGCCCTCTGAGCACGCCGGTGACGCGTCTTATGCGTGCGTGCCCTCTTCAAGCCAGCATGGCGTTCCCCAGGGACGTGGACCAACGGGCGCGCTCCCGCCGGCGCCGCGCACGTCGACTTCTGTGCAAAAGCCCGAACAGAGAAACACGGGCCCGGCTGAGTCGATGCCGCCCCACATTGAGACCGCTTGCACTTGGAGCCCCCAGGCGCGGGGCTCGCCGCTACCGACAAGTGCTCCCTGCACTGCTCCGCCCTGAACTCGATTGTCGAACGTGCCCAGTCGATGGTAGGGTTGTGGAGGCGCAGCCAGTCAACCCCCAGAATGAGATTGTCATTGCCGATGTCTGCAACGTCAAAGACTAGGGTTTCCACGTGCTCCCCCACCACGACACGCAGGTGAACTTCCTCTGTGATCAAGCCCAAGCGAATTTCTGAATTATCGATTGTGCGAAGGCGGAGCAGCCTCTTCTTGTTAACAGTCGGTAGCGCCTGCTCCTTAACAAACCGGGGGTTAGCAAAGCAACAGCTTGCACCCGAATCCACCATCGCACGCATATCAACAATCCGAGTCTGCTCCTCCAGCAAGTGCACCTGAAGGGTCACCGGAAGTTCCAGCGCCAAATATAGAGAACGTGGGGACCGCGCGTGGATCACCATGGCCGCGTGCCGACGTTGACATTTCTTACTGCTCGCCGCCTCTACCTGCCGAACGAACTTATCCACGAGTTGCTTGGAGACCCCGTCACACTTCTCCAGAGGGCTGGTGGCAGGCCTCGGGCCTGATCCGCAACTCGCGCATTTGATGTCTGCAACGCGGGCCGCAAGTGCGTCCAGCCTGCTCTGGATCTCACCTAGACCGGCCCGCAACTGCGCCGCGAGATCCTTCTGGAGCGCCATAAAGACCATGTTCGTGACCGTCCCCCCTGGCGACAGAGCCTGCACCGTGTCTGGTGGAAACGGCGTTGTCATGTTCGGGTGAAAATTTTCTTTTAGAACTCTATTCAAGTGTTAGGCCTTGACGGTGGTCTGCAAAGCAGCACGTCGAATGGACTAATAACGAAGTTTTATTATCGGTAATAAGGTTCAACGTACCGTTACATACCTAATAACAAAGTGAATAGAGTTAAGGAAAACTAACTAGTATCTCGAATGGGATAAGTGTAGTGTCACGTGATGCGACGATAATGTAGAGGTAAGTATGTGTAAGTGTTGTATCATGACAGTTATGTTGTCCCTGGGAAATTTACCGCCCTCACAAGTTTATCTTGACACTGTTTGTTGTAGACTAATCTAGGAAGCAGTTCAATCCCTACAAGTAAATGTAAATCATTGAGCACCCTCTGCTACCCTCTAGTCAGACGTGCAACTGGCACATTCTATTCAATATGCGATGATCATTGTGGATGTCCATTTTCTGATCCAGGTTGGCCTTTTGAGTCAAGAAAAAACTCTTAAGCAAATGGAACATAAGGTGAATTTGTGCAACGATTCTCTGGACGTCATCAAGATGAATAAAGGTAGGCCCTACTGCGGGGTTCTTTATTACCGGCTGTTCACCATTAGGCCCGAGTACAAGTGTGCAACGACGATTCAGAGCGATAAAAGTGGACCAGGCTCTATACCCCAGGTGGTCTGCAAGATATCACAAATTGAATTTCTGGAGCGAAATGCTTTCCGTGCCTGTTGGTGGGTTGGACGTGAGGTATGTGAAGTGCTCGTGGTCAAGGAAAATTGTCATGTGTTCCTTATTGTCAGCACCGTCTATGTGCATGTCAGTTCCGTGAACGATATAACTTTTGCAGCTACACTGGTGTCGTACTTACTTCCTCTACATTCCGGCTGGTAATACATTAGCTTCACATAGACTACCCTGCCAGGAGTAAGATCATGAAGCGCAAGGTATCTGGGAACGATGTCGTTCAAAGTTGTGGAATTAGACGCTAGTCCACTCTGCACTGGAGCAGCACAAGATGGAGCAAAAAAATACAGGAGAACGAGAGAAGCACATGAGAGGAGACGTTTGAAGTACGTGATCAGGTTGTTCGGCCTGAGGAGGAGTTGAACGCTGGTTACTAAGTAGGATTGTTCCAAGAAGTAGGACAGACCAGCTGTGAGACGAACTCTTCTGGTATTGCCACCCTTTATAGAACGCTAAGCCGTCGATTTGCGGTTGTGTTGGTCCACAAAAATGTACCTGTTAATCAAAAAAGATATTGTCCGTTCCTGTCCTGCCCGCGGTTTGGATTTCCGTCCGTCTATGCGATGATGCTCCTGAGATTGAGCTTACAGGGGACCAAGGTGAATTAATGTTACAGTTTACATGCTTCCTCAGGTATGAAGCACGTGTGTCACTTGCATTGGATATACGGTGAATTTGCAAAACAGGACCTGCAAAAGTCATGTCCATCACGCCCACAGTAATATGTACCACCATCCATAAAAAGATGGCTCATATCATTGGCTTAATTATTCGGGGCTTCTTGAGAATGACAATTACATGGATTTGATCCTACCAGAAAGGGCAGGAAAGGGCAATGTCTCTCTCTAAATGCATGTTGCCTTCAGACTCTTTGCTTTGCTGGTTGTTCGTGAATACTGATTCAAGAAATTCGGAATTGTGGGCACGAGAACTTCAAGCCTCCTGTGATAGTACATCTCAACATCAATTATATGATATGACGGCCTTTTGTAGGGATCTCGTGACATAATCTCATTTTATCTAGTCACCCCGTTACCCTCTTTCCTAGTTCGACATATCTCTCTTAGCTAAGCATTTGAAAACATATATATAGGACCACGATGTACTAGAGTATCGAGCTCTCTGCAATCTAGGACATATAACAGTTCTATCACGAGACTCTAAGTGTGACGTGACATCTGCTGACTTACTAGGCAGCCTCACCTTACATATTTTGAACTCTCTGTTCTAAAACGCTCTAGTACCTCTTGGCTCACGCTCTGTGGATATCCTCAGGTCTGATCAACCAGCAGAAACCCCTTTTCGTGAGTCAATCCATTATAATGACAACTAACAACCCTTTGCATAGATACCCTACTCGTCACCGAGCCCCGACGTCCCAGGAAACTGGAGCTCCGCCGGGGTTAGGAGCGAGGCTGCATGAATCCGGTGGGACCACGCAGGGGGACGTCCTGAGTGGAGACAACGAGCATTCTGTGAATCGTCACCATCCAGAAGGATCCCCGCCCACGCTCGAGGAGCCCGGGCCCCCAGCAGCTAAACCCTGCTGGGAGTATACCCAGTCAGCCGGAAGGGTTGGAATACCTAAAGGTCGTAGACCACAATCAGTATCGGATTCTGATCTGCACAGGTTTTGTGTACCTACCCAGGATCCTAGGCATACAACTATTAGGACCCCGCCTGCTAACCAAGGGGCGGCGGCGGCGAGTTCTGACAGTAATATGAGACCGGAAGAACGTGACTCTGAGTTAGATCACATCGTTAAATTAGCCCGTCAAAAGATGACAGTAGACGAGCAGACTCGTATAGACACTAGATACACAAAGTTAAATCAATATCCACCAGCAGAAGGAATAGCAAACGGACCAGGAAAGTCCCAAGTAGAACGGCCCCATAAGGGAAAGGAACCCGACCCCAGGAACTGGGGAAGGGTAAATCTCACTAGAAGAGAATTAGACCCGGAAATGCAAATTAGGTTATTAAACCTCTACCGCCGGAAGAAGGGACAAAAAGACAATAAGTCCTCCAGTGAGGAAAATGAATCTGACCAGGAGAATCTTAGTCAGAAAAGAGTCAACCCGGTGAAAAGTAAAACAACTCATCTTTTTCCTAAAGGCAAGGGATTAAATCGGCCTCATACCAAGAGGCTGGGGGCGGCCGAATCGGACAGTAGTGAAGACTCCGACTGGGGACCACCAAAAAGGGCCAATCAAGGCACATTACGCCCTATTAACCAAGTAACCAGGGGAAGTGCCTTGGGTAAAATTTTTGATCAGATCGGATGCGCACATGGTAGTGACTCCTCTGAACCAGATTCACCGCAGTCTGATGAAAGTGAATCAGAAAGCGAGGAGGGGAGTGACCGTAAAAGCTCGTCCGGATCTGAATCCGAAGTAAGCAGCGATTACAATCGAAAGAACACTAAGAAACGAGCTAATCACCGCAACCCGAGTAAATCGGACCGACGCAAACATCGTAAGAATAAAAAGAGAAGAAACAGTAAGACGTACCGAAAACCTTCATCAACCGTCAAACCAATTCCGCCCGAAAAATATGACGGTTCTCCTGATGTTCAGAAATTTATGCAGTTTATGAATCAATGTTCTACTTACCTGACAGATGGATACGTCGAAAGGAGATGCCATATCACTGTGGTGGCTAGTTTCTTGACCGGTAAAGCCTGGAACTTTTACTCGTGTGATGTGTTACGATGCCCTACTGGCTGGAACCTTAAACGCTTTTTCAAAGAACTGTTTAACGAGTGTTTCCCGTCGGACTTTCGCAACCGACAACAAAATAAACTCCGAGATTTCGGGCAAGGAAAATCCTTGACGGTCCAAGAATATGTGGCTGAAATAGA
>QLOM01002173.1:0-23703 GCA_003313785.1 Termitomyces sp. MG148 | reverse complement strand
CGGCCTTTGGCAAGGGCTAACAAGACGAAAAACCTAAGTGAAAGATGAAGTCACAAGATCAGCCGCAATTCCCCTTATTAAATTAGGAGCTCACGACACATCGCGTGCTCTATGCTGCGACACCCCATGATTAGTGTGACTCCTCACAAACAGCGCTGCCTTAAGCTCACCGAGTGCCGCTTCATTTTCTGAAAGCAAGCGTCAATTTCACGAAGGATTCGTGCAGAGATGGTATGGCCTGCAGATAAGGTGCCAGTATCTGTTCATGCTTTGAGAGATAACCATAAAAGGCATCACTTGACCATCTTCCAATCGCCTTCATTGCTTCGAAGGGTACGCCCCGTAACAGATACTCTAATGTGGCTCCTATCCTAATCCCGTGGCCCTGCAGTGGTTCCAAGTTTGCGGCCCTGGCAGCTTTGGAAAGCACCTCTAGGAATTTTTTCTTGGTCAGCGGACAAGGTATTCCTTTCTTGTTCCTATAAGCAAAGAGTGGTCCGTCAAGTCGTTCACCCGCATGTGTCTCTGTAGTGCTTCTTGAGGGTCGGACTTATCACTCTGAGCTGCCCATGATACTGTCTCGCCATGCACTGCTGTTTTAGTCCTTGGCAAGCAAAATGCGGTTGTTTTAAGGCCTGAACAGTCCATGGCTTGTGTGACATCTTTTGGTTTTACGTGAATGAGAGGGTCAAAAGAAGACAGTGTTGGCAGGGTGAACTCTCCCAGTCTTGCAGCGCTATAAAAGCATGTTGTAATACATGCAAATACGGCTACCTTGAGTGGATCAGGGTGTTCTTCTGTCATCCCCAATTGCTCGTGCATGGCAACCAGAAAGGCGGGGGTGCATGGCTTCCTCTTTTTCTTCTTCAATGCTGCTGGTGCCAGTCTTTCTGCTGTTCTCGCTAATGCTTGCGTCCTGCTTTCATTTATGCTCCAGGTGATGCTGTGCAGCAAATGCCATCACGGACACCCGCTAAGAAGTTTTCTATTGCGGATCTTGAATATGCTCCAGCCATTGCTGCCACAAATGCTTCTAGCACATCCGATGTCACTGGGCCACGGGTGGTCTCGGGTATGCTGCGAAAATCACAGAATACATGGAACAGAAGAAGCCCAGTCCCATATGTTGCTTTGGTTGATTCAGCCCAGGTCTCATTTAAGACCTCGAAGACTCTCTTTTCATCTTCATCAGTTATAACGTGCGATTTTGAGCTGGCTGAAGCACTTCCACCTCCAGGTGCCGGGACCCACATGCGTAGCCTTTCATAAGCCAACACATGAGGCCTTAGAGGTGACCTGGCTGGAGTCAAGCTTGCATGGTATGGCATTGGATTACGCTGAGTTCTCTTTCCTTCTGGGGCTACTGCTACCCCAAAACGCTTATGTTTCTCTCCAGAATTCTGCGCTCTCAAGCCACTGATCAGTCTGTTGCTGGTAGACCTCTGCAAGTGAGCGCCTGATACCATTGCTGTGCTCTCTAGGTTTTTCAAGAGCCTTCGCTTGCTTTCTGTTACTCGTGGTCTCATTTCTGTCCTGTGGCTTGTCAAAGTCAACTACAAATTGTTCCAGCTGTTTAGGGATTTTGATGTGGGGCAATAGCAACTCAATTGGTGGGTAGACTCCCCTTGATGGACCATCGGCTGGGTTAAACTTGCTCTGTACATATGCAGTTGATATTTTGATGCTGAATTGTTCGCATGCGCTGTGAACCAACTTGAAGATTTCATTGACTGCGACATTCCTGCTACAACCTGCTCACCATCCTTCGATAACCCCTCGATTATCTCCATAGACTTTGATTTTTTGGTTGTGTTTAGTGATTCTTCCAATTGTTGTGACCAGGAAGAGGAACCCAACTGCTTCTGCCCATCCAATGTCTCTCCCCTGACCTTTCCAATCTGCCTCCAACTTCCACGCTTGCCACCTCCTTCCAATGACAATCCCAATCCCAGTGGATGAGCTGGCATCTGAGTAGGCTTGTATGTTGGTGCTTGGTTGAGGCTTCTGAATTGGTCTCACCATTGGTTGAGATAGTACTCGCTTCCACCAGTGCAAGTCCTCAGCTGTGCGTTTTGGTGGAGTCCTTGGCATGAAAGGACGGTCATGGAAAATTCCCATGAAGGCCTCCAGGCCGGTGAGAAAAGCTCGTCCTCTTGGCACCACCAAACATGCATGTAGCAACTTCCCATGCAGCTTCTGGGCTTTGTGTTAGAAGACTAAACCTATACAACACAGTTATATGTAAGTCCTCAGTCTCTGGTTAATTGACTGTATTGAGTTCATACCTATACGACACAGTTATATGTAAGTCTATATGTATTGGTAAGTAGTTGTTTGGTCTCTTATGGTATGTGTCTTGACTCACCCTCAGTCTCTGGTTAATTGACTGAGGGTGTCTGTATCGTAGTGTGCTATATATATATGTTTTCTGTCCATTGTCTAAGGACAAAGAGGGGCCAAGCCCAAGTGTGGCCTTGGATCCTTTGTACTTCACTGGCCAGTGCATTTCCATGGCCCATGCTCATGGTGATCCCAATCCGGGATCGCAACACTCCTCTTCACCGTGAGCATTGGTCATACTCCTCCTTGCACGGAATCCGTTATTCCGAGGATACTATGTAGCTTTGAGAATTGTGGAGTGTGTAGTGCCTTAGTAAAAATGTCGGCGACGTTGTCTTTGGTATTGATGTAACAGATGGTGATTTCCTTCGAGGCGACGCGTTCACGTAAGAAGTGATACTTTATGTCTACATGTTTGACATGTTGGTGTAACATTGGGTCTTCAAATAAGTTTATTGCTGAATTGGTGTCACAAAGTAACATCGTAGGGCCTGCCGGGGAGTGACCAATTGCTGTCATCAGGGCCCATAGCCATATGCATTCCTGGGTGGCTTCAAAGGCAGCCATATACTCTGCCTCGCAGGATGAGGCTGTGACTGTCCGCTGTTTTTGTGTGGACCATGATATAGTGCCTGATCCCAGGGTCCATGCATATCCTCCCACACTCCTCCTTGTGTCTAAACAGTTTGCCCAGTCAGAGTCAGTGAAGCCCAGCAGTGTAACCGGTTGTTTCCCTCCAAGGGATAGTCCAAGCATCCGTGTACCTTTCAGATACCGCAGAGTTCGGATGGTGGCATGCCAGTGGGTCTGAGTATAGCAGTCTAGATACTGCAAAAGTTGTTGTACAGCGTATTGAATGTCCAGGCATGTGGAAACTGCTATCCATAGTAAGCCTCCAACTAAGTGGCAGTAAGGGATCCGTGCGATCTTTTCCCGTTCCTCTGGGGTCAACTTCAATAGGTTGGCACAGCGTAACTTAGTACCAGGGTCCATGGGTGTGGATAAGGGCGTTGCGTCTGATTGGCCAAACTGTTGGACCAGTCTGTCAATCAGTGTCGATTGTGATAGGTGTACCTTGCATGTATCTTGATCCCAGTTCACAGCGCCTAGAATATGTTTTGGTGTTCCCAAGTCCGCGATTGTCCATACTCCAGCCATCTCCTTCTTGAATTCCTCATTCACAGCTTTCATGCTAGCAATGGCAAGGAAATTGTCCACGTGAACTCCTACAATTACCACCCCCACTTCTGTCTTCCTGTAATACACGCACGCTTTGCATTCCAATCTGGTAAATCCCCACCTCTTCATATGCCCATCCAAGGTCTTATTCCAAATTCTGCCTGCCTGTTCATACCATATAGTCCTTTTACCAGCTGGCATACCCAGCTTTTCTTTCTTGTCTCTTCAAACCCCTTCGGCTGTTCCATGTATACCGTCACCTCCTCTGGTAGAATGCCATTCAAAAATGCAGTCTTCACGTTGATCTGATTTGCATCCCAGCCTAGTGATGCAGCCAAGTGCAGTAGGATCCTCCAAGATTCTGCACGTGCTGTAGGTGAGGTAGTTTGTGTGTAATCCCTACCATATACCTGATTAAAACCTTGAACAACATGACACGTTTTGAACCTTGTGATTTTGCTGCTCTCGTCACGTTTGATTGCGAATACTGGGCGCCCCTTGAGTATTCGGTGTCCTCGAAGTACCTCCTCACGTGGTATAAGTTTCCACACCCCCATTTTTTTCAGTGAGTCTAGCTCTTCACGATACAATTGTTCCCACCTGGGCCCATCCGAGGAGTTCTTGGCCTCCTCCCATGTTCTTGGAGTCTCAAAGTCAGACTCAGGGTCCAGGTACTGCTGGTCCTCAATCGTGCTTAGTACTGACAGGACTCGATCAAGATCGTGGGGTGGATCAACAATTACATCACCTTCCTCTGCTTCCCCTTGATGCTCAGCCCTACTCGCCTTCACCTGTTCTGCGGCTGCCTTCGATTCTTGGACGGCTCTCTCTGTACATGTTTCTGCTTGATTGTTGCCACTTACTTTAGCCGTTGGGATTATTACCCTTGTCAATCTTCAGAGTTGGGGTATCAGGGCTGGATTACCTACAAGAGGATCATCCAGTTGCTGATCTGTTGGTGGGTGTTGGTCAAAAGTGCCAGGTATGTTCAAAGTTTTGTCATCATCATTAATAATCTGTTTGGCAGGGTTGGCTAGTGCATTTGTTGCAATGGAGGTCATGGTTTCTGTGTTGTGGGTAGGACTGTCAGGGTGAGACGGTAGTGATTGGTCATATGCTGGGTTTGTGGCGGATAATTCATTGTTGTGACTTTCTATGAAACAAACATGGTAAGAACTGTATACTTTCTTTGTGGAGCGGTTGTAACAATGGTAGGCCTTGGAGTTGGGGTCATAGCTGATGGGCACACATTCGATAGATCGTTTGAATATCTTGGGGTTATGTCTATTCAGAATCAATACAAAAACTTGACATCCAATTTCTCGAATGTATGAGTAGTTTGGCTTCCTCTGGAACCATAATTTGTCTGGGGTAACGTCTTGCACTGCTGAGGTTTTTGTTTTGCCATGGAGGTGAGCTGCTGTCAAATAAAATTCGTCCCACAGGAAGGGAGGACAGTTAGCCGCTAATTGCATGACCCTTGCTTTCCCCATCAAGGTTCGATGCATGCGTTCCACTCTCTCCATATGGGCTGAAGTGTAAGGTGCACCGACTTCTAGTATGATCCCTTGCTTCTTGTACCATTCCTTGTGTTCATCTCCATTAAATTCCCCATCACGACCTGTTCGTAGAATTGTGAGGCGCTCTCCAGTTTCATTCTGTCATGCGAGAACTCAATCTTTGAGTGCGCTGAATCCTTTGCTCTTTGCCTTTAAAGGAATTGACCATGGTTTATTCGTATAGTCATCGATG
Source organism: Termitomyces sp. MG148 (assembly GCA_003313785.1). Taxonomy (NCBI): domain Eukaryota; kingdom Fungi; phylum Basidiomycota; class Agaricomycetes; order Agaricales; family Lyophyllaceae; genus Termitomyces; species Termitomyces sp. MG148. The sequence goes on along the minus strand of QLOM01002173.1, from coordinate 18,432 downwards.
ACATTCATGATGTAATTGTTACCAGTTCTGGACGTTACTGCTGTTGGCCCCTGACAAATCCACCCACACTTTCTCCAGCCTTCTTGTAGCCCTATGCCCTGTCCCTTCCTCCCTCTCCTTTGGTACCGGTGTCTTGGATTGCTTCCCAAGAATGCAATGGTCACACTTTGGAGGTTTAGAGGGAAAGGATAAAGGCATACCTTCGATCATGCCCACATGCGCCATTTGTGCAATGGACTGGTAGTTTGCGTGTCCAAGTCAAAGGTGCCACGTTTTTATGTTGGGAGTGGTATGGACGGTCAAGGCCTGGGGTCTGAGGAGGTCCAGTGCATAAAAACCGCGTTTTGGTATAAGTGTGCCTGTAGCCAAGATTTTTCCGTCGTTCCTCAGAGTGGCTTTGGTGTCGTCGAATGTGGTCACAATTCCTACTTGCTGTGCGAGTTTGCTTATGGACAGGAGGCGTACTGTTGATCTAGGCACATGGAGGACGTTGTCTAGTTCTATGTGTGTGTGTTCATTGATGTGTAGTCAAATAGTTCCAACTCCAGTGGCTACAATGCAAGAGCCACCTACACCTCGAATGGGTTTGTCATGGATGGGCTTGAGGTCAACAAAGTCGGAGGCGTCTGGTGTCAGGGGACTTCCTTTTCCGGCCATCCCGGAGATCTCCAGGACCCCCTGGACTTCCTTTTCTGGCCATTTCCTTTTCTGGCCATCCCGGAGGTCTCCGAGATGCTCTCTTGCAGTCGTCGGACTTCTCCGAGATGTTGTACAGTCATTCTCACGCCCCCGCCCCCGTACTGATGCGCCACGCCATGGTAGAGGAATCCTTAGACTTGTTCTCTTTGGATTTCCCTCTGCCAGGTGATTAGTTACTTCCCTGTAATATGTACTGTCTCTAATACACTTCGGATTTCCCTCTGCCAGTTGCGTGACTTAACCGCAACCTCCGGAGGTCACCCTTACAGCAGAACAAGTCTCCTAATCCCGGTCTGGTAGCCCCCTATAGCCGCCAAACACCTCTTGGCTCCTATTTGTTGCTCCCCCACCAGTTTTAAGCACTGCCTTGTCTATGTCTCAGCTCGCCGCTCCAGAAGCGCTTCCGGACGCTGCCACCTCCGGTGAGGAAGCCTGGACCCGCCTGCTCCACCTAGAAACGCAGGTGCAACTCACCCAAGCCTCCCTTACCCAGCACTCCGCCGAATTCACCCACCTCCGACAAACCACCGACACCATCTCCGACTCTCTCCGTACCCTCCTTGAACGCCTTGCCCCGGCAGCACCTAACCCCCTGCCGCCTACTCCACCAGTGCAGCACCCACGTGCTGTGCAATCCCCCATCCCGGCACGGGAGCGCTCCAACATCCCACGCCCAGCGACCCCTGACGCCTACAACGGCGACCGTGCGTCCGGGGAACGTTTCCTCCAGTCGTGCGCCACCTATCTCCAGCTCTGTGGCAACAATTTCGTATCTGACGAGCTGAAAATTGCGTGGGTCTTGTCCTACATGAAGTTGGGACGAGCGGCCACCTACGCGCTGAGGGTTTTCTGACGCCCCGGAGGCATCGCGAGCTTTACAGACTGGGCCGAGTTCGAACAAGAGTTCTGGGACAAGTTCTTTCCCTGGAACCCTGCCAAAAGCGCCGCGCTGATCCTGAGGGATAGGGAGCAGTACGGCCAAGGGAAACGCTCGCTGGACAAGTACATCGACTTGTTCCGTGCATTGGTCAAGCAGGCCAAGTACCCCGACGGCCTGCAACTCTGCCTTACCTTTTGGGAAGGGCTCCATCCGACCCTGATGGAGCACATCGACAACCTTGCGGAGGGTCGACCAGCTGACGACCAGGTCCTGGCATGGTACCAGGTGGCCCAGGAGCAATAGCAGCTCATGGAGCTCAAGCGCGACCTCCGGAAGCCTGCGCATCCTGCACCTCCAACGCGACCCCCCGCGATGCTCCCCCGCAGGTTCCCAATCCCGGCACTGCCCATGGCAATGGTCGCACCCCCGACAATTCTGGCACTACCTCCAGGCGTGCCAATGGATGTGGATGCCTCCCAACAGCGCACCCCGCTCCCCCTCATGCCGACGCTGTGGCGCGCAGGGCCATTTTGCGCATCACTGCCCCAGAGGTCTGGAAGTGCGCTACCTCTCCCCAGAGGAGCAAGAGGAGCTACTCCTGCAGCTCCTGGCAGCCCGGGACATTGCTGGAGTGCCATCTCCAGATACCCCCATCCCGGAGGAGACATCAAAAGACGCCCACGTTCCGGAAGGCCAGGAGGAGCAGAGTGAGGGTTTTCAGGGGCGCGGCGGGTGACCAGTATGCCCCCGCCACTTAGTGCTAACAGGTTTGCATGTTTGTCGGTAGAAGAAATCAATACAGTCTCTGCCGATAGCTCTCCAACCGTAAGCACTACCCCTGCCGTACCCAACAGACCCCCTCAGCCCTCTCTGACGCCTGCCCGAACGCGCCTCCCTGCCTGGGAGCGCCGCCTCCCCTGCCGCTACATAATTGCCTCCACTCCGTCGCCCAACTCGCTCTGGATAAACATGGAAATCGAGACCACCAACACGCAGCAGACCCGGAGCATGTCGGCCCTCCTAGACTCTGGAGCCACCGGGCTCTTTGTGGACACCAGCTACGTAGAACGGCATCAGCTCACCACTCGACCCCTGCTTGCCCCGATCCCGGTATACAACGTTGACGGTACCCGCAACGAAGCGGGGTCCATCAAGTCTGTGGTGGACCTTGTTCTTCGCTACTGGTCCCATGCAGAGCGCACTACCTTTGTCGTCACGAGCATCGGTAAACAGGACATGATCCTGGGATTCCCGTGGCTCCGGGAGCACAACCCAGAAATTGACTGGGCTACTGGGGAGGTGAGCATGAGCCAGTGCTCCCGGCACTGCGCGACCTACGCAGAAGAAGTGAAGAAGGAGCGGCGCACCGCTATGTGGGAACGTGCAGCTATCAGGGCGTGCCGCGTAGGTCACCTCCCCTTTGCTGATCTCAACCTGCTGGATCCCCTGCCTCTGGCATTCCCTTGTAGGGAGGCCCTCTACGAGGACGACAGGCACAGCGGGAGAAACCCTAGTCAGGAGGAGGGACGTGAAGGAGAGTTCCTACCCGCGCAGAACCCAGAGCTTCCGGACAAAGCCATTGAGGTAAGAGACCGCATCTACGGTCTGCCGTCACATCTAAGCCAGTTCTGCTCTTCCCAGATGACGACCGACCCTTCCGCGTCGAGGCCGACAGTTCCGACTTTGCAACCGGTGCAGTCCTATCTCAGCAGTCTCCAGAGGATGGTAAGTGGCACCCCGTTGCCTTCTACTCCAAGAGCCTCAATGCCATGGAACAAAATTACAAGATCCACGACAAGGAGATGCTCGCAATCATCCGGTCGCTGGAGGAGTGGCGCCACTTCCTTGAGGGGGCCCGCCACAAGTTTGAAGTCTGGACTGACCACAAGAACCTGGAACACTTCCGGACAGCCAAGAAGCTGAACTGTTGCCAGGCCTGGTAGTCTTTGTACCTTGCCAACTTCGACTTCACGCTGCACCACAAGCCAGGCCAGAGCATGGGGAAGCCCGACGCCCTCTCCAGGCGCGCGGACCATGGCTCCGGTGCAGGAGATAACGATAACATCACCCTCCTCCGCCCAGAGCTGTTTGCCATTTGTGCCTTGGAAGGGGTAGACAAGGTCAACATTCTCTGAGACATACGTCGGAGAAACCGGGAAGGTCTACAGGAAGACTCGGTTGCCAAGGCCGCGCTAGCGCTACATCTGGGGCACCCCTCCAGTACAAAGTTGGTACGCATGGACGAGTGGGGCCTGCAGGACGGCCTCCTCACCTTCCGCGGGCGGATATATGTGCCCAACAACCCGGAGCTCCGTCGGCGCATTGTTGAGCAGCACCACAACTCCCGTGTCGCGGGGCACCCTGGTAGGTGGAAGACGCTGGAGCTGGTCTCGCGGAACTACTGGTGGCCCCAGATGTCCCGCTACATCGGCTCCTACACCAGCACCTGCGACCTCTGCCTCTGGACAAAACCACACCAGTGCCCCCCAACAGGCCATCTGCAATCCCTCCCTACACCTGCGGCGCGCTGGAGTGTGGCCTCCATCGACTTCATCGTGGAACTTCTGGACGCGCACGGATATGACGCAGTGATGGTTGTGGTCGACCTGTATGGAAAGCGAGCTCACTTCATTCCAACGCACATGACCTGCTCGGCAATGGGCGCAGCCAACCTGTACCGGAAGAACGTCTGGAAGCTCCACGGCCTCTCCGATGCCTACATCTCTGACCGGGGCCCCCAGTTCATGGCAGACTTCACCCGGGAGCTCTATTGTCTCCTGCACGTCAAGCTCCACACTTGCACCGCCTACCACCCGCAGTCCGACAGCCAGACCAAACACGTCAACCAGGAACTGGAACAGTACCTCCGGCTCTTCTGCAACAAGCGGCAGGACAACTGGGACAAACTCCTCCCAGAGGCCGAGTTCCAGTACAATAACCACGTCCACGCCTCCACGCAGCACTCCCCGTTCTTTCTGGACACTGGCAGGCACCCCCGGATGGGCTTCAAACCGCATGCACGACAATTGGAGAACGAGACGGTCAATGAGTTTGTTGACCATATGCGGAAGGCACAGGAGGAGGCGGAGGCGGCCCTGACCAAGGCCAAGGATGACATGGCCCGCTATTACGACCGAGAACGCTTGCCGACCCCCCAGTACAAGCCTGGAGACCAAGTCTACCTGGACGCCTCCGACATCGCAACCACTAGGCCATTCCAAAAGCTCTCACACCAACAACTGGGGCCATATGTGGTTGAGCGTCAGGTAAGACCGTTGGCCTACAGGCTCCGGCTGCCCACCAGCATGCGGCGCCTCCATCTGGTCTTCAACGTGGTCAAGCTTTCGCCCACCCCGGACGACCCTATTCCAGGTCGACGTGCTTTGCCTCCGCCACCTCCGGTCATTGTCAACAACCGCCCAGAGTACGAAGTGGAGAAGATCCTCGACAGCCATCTATTCTGGCACAAGCTGCAATACAAGGTCAAGTGGAAGGGCTACGGTATCGAAGACATCTCCTGGGAACCCGCCGAAGACGTCCACGCACCTGCTCTGGTGAAGGACTTCCACCGTAGTCACCCTGAGGCTCCTCGCACAATCCAGGGCATCTACTACGTCTCCCCGGTGGACCATGTGGTCCGCAACTTGTTCTACCTGGTGCGTCGAGACGCCGCACTCTAAAGGGGGGGTGATGTCAGGGGACTTCCTTTTCCAGCCATCCCGGAGATCTCTGGGACCCCCCGGACTTCCTTTTCTGGCCATTTCCTTTTCTGGCCATCTCAGAGATCTCCGGAATGCTCCCTTGCAGTTGTCAGACTTCTCTGAGATGTTGTACAGCCGTTCTCATGCCCCCGCCCCCATACTGATGCGCCATGCCATGGCAGAGGAATCCTTAGACTTGTTCTCTTCGGATTTCCCTCTGCCAGGTGATTAGTTATTTTCCTGTAATATGTACTGTCTCTAATACACTTTGGATTTTCCTCTGCCAGTTGTGTGACTTAACTGCAACCTCTGGAGGTTGCCCTTACAGACTCGGCTTCTGGTGTTCTAATTGGTTGGCTTCCGCCTATCCCATTACTTCTTATTAGCAAAGTCCTGGCTCTATTGCCATTTTGAGAAGCATTTTGTCTCTGAACCATGCTTTTGCAGTCTCCCTGCTCTAGAGGGTTGGGTCTTGGGGATGGCCCAACTACAGCTGCTCTAACTGTAGCCTGCTCTGGGCCCCTGCTTCCTCTACCTCTGTGAGTGTCCTTGGAGGGACAGGCAGCAGCCAACTTGCATCCTCCTCCTCCCATGGAGGGATGTGTGCCGATGTCGACATTTTGTTCACCTATAAAGTTTAAATCTGTTAGTATGGTTGTGCTATTCATGTTTGTAAGTTGGGGGGGTTACTCATTAGAGTGGGGGGTGTTGTTGTGCCCTGCCATTTGCACCTATAAGGCTGAGTGTTTTGTGGGGCCCTGCTTCTGGATCTGCTCATGGTAAGGACACAGTGATTTGTACATTGAGGGGTACTTATAGATTATACTAGGTGCTACTTGTTGGGAATGATTATGCATGGCCCCTGCCCCTCTTTATAAAGAAAGTTGATCTTCTTTTGCATGCATTATTGAAGCATCTTGAATCGTAGAAGGGGGGTCTCTGATTTGCTTCCTCGCTGAAGGTTGGGGTTGCATCAACAAAATTGGTTGTGCTCATGGTGTCCTTCAAGCTTCCTGGTTTGTATCCGAACCATCCAGGGGTTTTTGAGAATGGGCAGTTGCTTGAGTCATGGTCTATGGATTTGCATCCTGTGCAGAGCAGTTGTTGCTTCCCTGTGAGCGCATAGCCCTTTCCAAATCCTATTGTATTAAATTGACATTGTTGCATTTTTTGTTGAAGGAGGGAGTAGTTGTCGTCATTGAATCCTGGGTCTACAGTGAAGTAAATGTTCCAGGCTCACGTGTGATTGTTCTTCCTTCCTTTGAGGAGGATGAAGGATGATTGGATAAGTGCTAGTGTCCTCTGCAGAGTTTCTTTGGTGTCCTGACCTGCCTTCTCTTCTATGAGGGCTCGAATCTCCAGGTTGTCATGGAAGGACCTGTGGGCTAGGTCCTCAACCAGTGTCTTGGCTCTCAGTGTATCCTGATAGGTTAAACCACTTATTGTAAGGATATAGAGTGGCTTTGGAGTAACGTCTGGGAAAATGAACGTGCTATCTGGTGATGATACAACTCGCAAATTTGCAAGTCTTTTGGCCTGTTGTTGGCTGAGACCTGAGACAAGGAGATAGTAGGGGTGCGGGAACTTATTGTTGCTCTCTGCTGGGAGGTCCTGGTCTGGGAATACGACTGCTAGGTCTTCGTTGTATTCGACATAGACTAGCTTTTTGATAGGGTTTTGCACGCGTCCACTGCTCCTGTCTTTCCTGAGATGGTCGGTTTGTATTTCCCTCTGTACGGACGTGCCCATAGCTTTGGACCCATAATCTCTTCCCATTCCCTTAGCATGGATGGGGCTATATTAAAAGTGGGGGCTGCTGCTAGGTGGATATGGGGCCATCCCCCTTCTGGTGTGGCAGTTCTTTTGAGGCCCTTTCCGTTGGTTGTGATGTTATTGGTTGTTGTCTCAATCCATAATTCTAGGATATCTCCTTCCTCAGGGGCTTGTTCAAGACCCTCCTCTTGATGGGGGGTGCTTGCGACCCTCATCGAGCTCCCTTTCCTGGGTCCTGGCATGTTTTGTTCTTCACCTCAGAGCATGCGCTGTTTGCGGGGGGTGTGACCATGATTTGGGATGTGAGGTGGGCGATCCCTATTTTCATGGTCATCTGGCTCTTGCATAGGGGGGATGATTACGTCTGGTTGTCCTTTTGGGGAGTATTGCAATAGAGTGGGTTGGGTAAGGGGGTTTGCCTGGGTACTTGGGCCTTCTCCAATGATCTGCATTGCCTTGGGCATTGTGTCTGCGAAGGGGTCATTTTTGACTTCCATGTTAGAGTTTTCTTTGTCTGTGTAGTTTAGTGCTGACACTGAGAGAGTGGGGCTATGGTTGGCTTTGTTCCTCGTGTTACTCTCCGGTGATAAGACCTGGGCCGGGCTCAGTGCAGCAAAGCTATAATTAGTGACTTTTGTTGATAGAAGTTTAGCGGCTCAGTCAGGCAAACAGGCGCGATGCAGACAACACATGACTAGGCAACCATGGGATGTTTAGCACATGGGACCTCTGGACCACGGGACTCGCCCACCTGACTGTTAACGCACAAACCGCACACATGACCTCGGGCTCAATAACAGGTCACCGATCAAAGATAGCCGGCGCCTTATAAGATTACGTGTTTAACGACTTGCCGACGGCTATCAGCAGGTCGCCACTTCTTCAGCCCCGGTGCCTAGCGATTAGCGACGCTTACCTTTACCGACGCTTAGCGACTTTGGCGACGCCAGCCCCCTTGATTGTTTCAGACCCCAGGATAGTCACCGTTTATTTGACTGCTTTCAGTGCTCACTTGGTGACTTAGCGCTTGCCGACTGATAGACGCCGCGGGTTAGCTATTTCACATTCTATTCTTCTTGTCATAATCTATTCCCCTTTTTGTTACTTAGCAACTTATAGTTTAATTAACACGGCGACTTAGCGCCTATAAATACTGTACATATTTTGTCTTAGGAGCATCGAATTCCATCCCCACAGTTCAGATCTCAACTTGCGCGCACTAAGTTCCTCAAAGTCGCCAAGGGACTTACTGTTTTTACCGACTACGCTAAGCTTGCCGCTTCTTCGCCAGTCTTGCCAACTGTCTAGGTGCTATACGGGCACACTTCGACTACGTTACGTCACCAAGTCCTTGCCGACTATTGGCACCCTAGCGCCTCGCAGACGACACAGCTTAGATTGCTAAGCACCTTTCTTCCAATTACTAAATTTTCCTTAACAAACTAAGTCTCTGGGACCCTGCCCAGACTCCCTCTCAACTAGCAACCGCCCAACGCATTACCTTACACAGTAGCTAGGTACTGTTTACCCTTGACAGTACTTAGCGACTTTTGGGCATCATCACTGGTCTTTTTGCATGATGCCATGACCCTTTCTCCTTAGGCAAGGGTTCTGCGTACGGGCCTTTATTTTGCTCTCTCACCCTTGCCGCCCTTCTTTCTTTCCTGCGTGCTTTTCTGGGTGTTACCGTCTGCCAGCCATGCTGGTCATCCTATCAGGATGTGGTGAGTTCCACTCCTACATGGTTGACACAGGGCTCAAAATACCTGATTGTCATGGGGTTCAGGCCGGGTATCCAAGATTGTCATGGTACCGTCTTGGATTGCCTCAGAGTTCTGGTTCCCTTCCTTCGGGTTGACTAGGTGTTCAGCTTGCTCTTCATATTCCAGGGACGCCCTATGGAGTATGGCGGGTGTTACGCTTAGGGGGGACTCTTGGTCCGGGTCACTTAGTGGAAGTGTTAAGACCCTCGGTGAAAGGAGCAGGGATGGCTCAGAAGATTCCTGGAGTAGTGGGTGTAGACAAGTACAGTGGTTTAGTCCTCAGTCACATGAGTATGCGTAGTACAACTGTAATATTACCTGTAGACAAGTACAGCGGTTTAGTCTACAGATAGCTATAAGCATGTGTATCACGGTAAGATTTAGGAACTGGCTCACCCTCAGTCACACGAGTATGCGTAGTACGACTGAGGGTGGCTTTCTGTGTGTATCTAAAAATAAGAGATAAAATATTTAAGGTTTTCCAAAGACTGGTAAATACTGATCGCTGTGCTACCTGGGCCAGACAAAGAAAAATAATTGGGAAGTATCTATAAAAGGAAAGTCACCACATAATCAGAAGTATGATGTACAGTCGAAGAAGTCTTTGCCCTCAACAGCGGGTGGTTGACTCGAGAGGGGGAGTTAGTCAGTGCATCAGCGTATGAACGTGGGGAGTTTGGTGCCGTGGAGAGGTCAGACTCGTACATCTTTGGTTGTGTGTTGGGGTTTTGCGCTATGTTTTTTCGTTCAATATATTTATGTCATCTATGTGAAAATTTATTTTGGCAAGGTTTTGAGGATCAGGTAAGTCTCTTCCCGAGGAAAGCAGTGGAACTTGTGCCCTCTCTCCCGGTATTTTGTGGGCATCATTTGCCTGTGTATTTACTATCTGCAAGTGCAGATTGGTCCACTCCTGGCATGTTGTTTAACGTGCTTTTCTGTATGGAGAGTACTGGTGGCTGGTCAACAAATTGCCTGTCTGGCTCATTTCCTCGTTGATCATAATTAACCTGTCATTTGCAGGGTTTTGAGGAGGGGAGTGCTTTACTCCGATACCACTTTGACTGCTACACTTTTGTAGCCTACTGTTTTAGTAGTGACCCCTTCTGGGTAGCGACGGTGAGCCCAAGCGCTGGCAGAGGTGTGCTATACACTTGCTCTAAACTGGCCACAACATGGTAGTTCAGGTTCAAAGTGCCCCCTCAATAATCTGTTTCTGACAATTGTATATATCTTCGTTCTGCCCTCCTTCAATGGAGCCCTTCTCCAGCAAAACTGATCGCCCTTGCGATGCCCTTCTCCTCACCTTGCACCAACGTGAACTTGCACAAAAAGACCAGAAAATCCAGCGACTCCAACACGCAAACAACGAGAGCCTCAAGCGGCAGTGGGAAGCACAACAACGCGGGAACGCACTTGCACAGGCTCTCGGGTTTTGCGATGTGTTTGAGGCGCAGATGTTGATTGATATTGCGGGACAGGAGGTGTGTTGAAGGATTCGACGACGTATGACTCAGTGCATCATCAAGCTCGTCATGTAACGTGTAATCGAATTAAGATTAATAATGTGGTTGAGTCATCGACTCGTCATAATTCTAAGACCTACAATGGATGTTTCAGATGAAAAGGGTTAAATAGAGCCCCTATCCCTGAAGTTCAAACATCCTTCGTGTTTGAACTTCAGGTACGTATACTTACTATCAATAAGGCTCATTAAAATAATTATCCTTCGTGTTTGAACTTCAGGCATGAATATATTGTTATTGTTATTACCACTGCACGAATACAGCATGCTTTGTCAAGGTGTCATACAGGGAGTGTTTGGAGCGAGTTGTGAGCTTGGAGGAGGAAGTTGGGCAGGTCAGGAGGTTGAATGAAGAATTAAAGGAGCGTGTAAGGGCATTGGAGAAAGTGGGCAGGTAATCGAATATGTTTCTCCTCTATTTTTTTCTGCTTTTGAGGTCTAACGCGTCTTGTTATAGGAACAGTCAGGAACTTGATAAACTACAGACTGAGAATGAGAATCTGCTGGAACGTATAGATTCTCTTGAGGCATGTCATGTTAATGTGGAGGGGGTGGTGGGGTGTCCAGCCACTAGTCTTGAGAGAGATCAACTGGAGCAGGAGGGGACGTAGCAGAGTCTGTGGTAGGTTTGATGGGAGGAAATTGGCAGGGGGGAGCAGTGGCCCAAGTGGTTGGGTTCTTAGTGGGAAAGTAAAGGAGACGGTTCTCTGGAGTCTTGGCATCAAAGTCAATGCAGCATTTTGTGAAGGACAGGCACCCTTGGTCTGAGCTGGCATGAGTGGATTCAGGGCCACAGGAGACGCACCTGAGCAGTCTAGCTGTGCAGGAGTCTGCAGAGTGGGAGGGGTCTGAGCACTTTGCGCAGGCTGCTGTGTTATTGCAGTTAGCTCTGAAGTGATCATACCTTTGGCAGTTGTTACAGTGGATTGGTTTCTAAATGTCCTTGTGGATTGAAACCTGTCAATTTCCAATAAATATACAGCCACAGATGAGGTCGTTGGCAGATTCGGGAGTGCAACAGGAGATCTTCAGGGAAGCAATGATTTGCTTTGAGTGCCAAAGGTCTGGCCTCTTGAGCCAGTGGGCTGCAGAGATGGCATGCTTGTAAAGGCTATTCTCCCTCTCAATTGTGCAGATACATGCCTGGTTGTCAGGGTTTACTGAGCCTGTGCAGGGTATAAACCTGGCTATAACATTGTATGCCTTGCTGATGACCTCTAGACCATCCCCCAGGATCTCTCCAAAGTCATGGAACCCTTGGAACATGTGAGTGTGTTGAAATGCGAGGCTATGGACAACATGAGTATACCACTATATTACCCTATCACACATCACCCTTGCTGATGTCACACCACCATCATTCCTACCCATCACATTCTTTGTTATAGTGCAAACAAAGAACCAGCACATCATATATGTTAGCCACCAAGTTTGAGTACCCTCAGTCACTTGCAATACAGACTGAGGGTGAGTACAATAGTATCTATTGAACTTGCACACAGACATTAACTGTACCAATTAGATTAGACACTGACTAGTGTCTGTATATCAATAGGTACAGAAATATAGTCACTTGCAATACAGACTGAGGATTAGACACTGACTAGTGTCTGTATATCAATAGGTACTAGAAGTTCAGATTCTAACAGAGTGCAAAATCTACCAGCAGAATCAGCTGTATCAAACTTGAGGAGGAACACACCATTGCTAGTTGCTCTCAACCCTATGACATGTGCAGCCCACACCACTTTGCCTTCCTCAACCGTAGCCAGTGTGGTGTCACTCCAGTGGAGGCGTTCCAGGAGAGAGTTGAGGTCGCTTCTCAGTTTGGCAATGCTTGAGGAAGAGAGGTCAGTGGGAGCAGAAGGTGCTTTGGAGTCAAATTGCAGAAGGACTGTGCAGGCATCCCAAAGGACCCTTTATTGTACTTTATTGAGGTCATTGCCTCGCAGACTGCCGAGGTTGTGTTGGGCCAAGGATGGACTGGAGAGTGGGAGTGGTGCAGCTGCTTTTGCAATTGCGGCCCAGGATGTAGATTTGTGGGCCGCTGTCAGGCTGGGAGTATTGGCCACTAGTCCTTCAAGAGAGGCCATGATGTTGGCTAAAGTTTCCAATGCAGTTTTTAGTTCCAGAGTGGATTCTGCATGCTTGGTGTTGTTAGCTGCTATGAAGTTTGCAGTGGAACTCAGCTTTGCAAAGAGTACTTCAAGGCGTTTGGAAGCTTTGTTGGTTATGGCATTCGCAAGAGAAGATGCAATGTGGTCAGTCAGGTCTGCATCCAATAAGAATGCAACTGCAAGCGCTGCGTTCCTCAAGTCAGATTGCCTGGGGGTGAGCGCCGCTGTGACCAGGATGTTGATGGCTTTCATGCAGTCATAGGGCTTGGCAGCTAGAATCCAGCCTTTGGTCTCAAGCCATTTGCGGGCATCAGAGAGCAATTTGATTGGGCCAGAGTCAATGGACATCAAAGACTTTAGGTTGGAATGGGTCGGGAGTGACCAAGTGCATTCCGGGGTCTCAGTCATGGTGGAACCGCTTGGTGGGGGTCTAGAGGTTTGCCTGGATGTAGGGGGCATTATACAAGACAGGAGAAAGCAAGTGGAACAGATAGGAGGAGTGGAAGTAATGCGCCTATAAGTGCTACAAAGGCAAGGGATGAGGGAAAAGAGTGGTTTGCTACCTTATGGACCATGATACCACCAGGACCCTGGGAGGGATGATGGAGGTATAGGATCAAGAAGCGTCCACTTCTCATGTTCAGAGGCATTCCTAGCCTCTGGTGCATCTTTGATGAGCCATCTGTGCTGCATGTACATATGTGTGTGGCTTGTTCACTGGCCATCCACCACTTGGGCATTCATTTGCATAGTGCCTAAGTTGACCACATCTAAAGCAAGCATTAGCCCTGACAGGGCAGCTTGCATCAACCCTAGGAGCCATGTTTGATGTCTTTACAATGTCAACAACTCTTTTTGGGCCTATTCTATTGTGGTGTGGTCCTTGCAGAGGGTCCAGACCCGGCAGATCCTTCCTGTCTATCAGATGGTCACCCCAAAAGCATTGCTCCTGGCCAGGTGCAGTCTTCACTACAAACCAAGGGTTTGTATTGCCCACCATCTCTTTTTTCCAGGCCTAGAAGGTGCCTACCTTCTAAGGTTCAGATCATCTTGTTGAGCAGGTCTTTGAGCAGTGCAACTCAAAGTGTTTGGCAATTTTGTGGGCTTGGTCATAACATAGTACATGCACCACAAACTCCTCCACCATGTTTACCTCAGGCAATAGCCTGTTGTCGCAGATGAGAGATTCTCTCATTGTGTTGGGTATTCCCCACAGGAACTTGTCTATCATTACCCAGTTGTCTGGGTAAATGGACATGTTCTGTGCATGGTCAATCAAGGTATCATAGAAACCTTGAACTCCCAATTTCTCTGTGTAGAAGGTTGCAATAAAGGCCTCCCTTGCATCCTGCATTGTGAATGCACTCACAAACCAATTGTACAACTCAAGGATTACATCCTTGAACATCCACTGCTGTCTTGCATGGTTATAGTGCAAGACATGGTGTCAAAACCAATTCTTGGCAGGTCCTTCTAAGAACTTGGGGAGAACAAACACTTGTTCTCTATCTAGGCAATCACCACCATACTGGCAGGCTGCCAGATGGTTGCACACCTCCATTGTGGTTTTATCCCCTCTAATAGGCACAATGCTATGCCTACCGCATCATCAATGATGCTACTGAGGCATTGGTGCATATTCTCATCATATACCTTTGCCACCTCAGTCAGTCCTGGGGTCTTATTCCTGCCTTCAGCAGAAGGAACCACAGAAAATGCTCTTACAAGTTGCTGACCTGTATAGTGAGGTCTCCCTACATCATTCCAGTGAGGTGGAACCTCTCATCCACCTTGTTCCTCCAATGCCTGTCAATCAGGACTTTGACTTGGTACTGCAGTAGGAGGATTATCTCTTCCACTGTCTGGCTGCATTGTCCATTGGACATATTGCTATCTCATATCGTCAATGAGAGTTATCCCATTGAATACTATACCCTGATTGTCAATCCAAGAGTGTCCCTGGCAATTCAGGTCTTGATTTTGTATTTGCTGATAAGCTACCCTTTCTGCAAACTTATCAGCCAGTAGTACTTGATTTGTCAGTGGTGTTCTCTCCACTGATTCTTGCTTTACTTGCAGAGAGATCATTTCCTCCACCTCCACTTTGTGGCTTTCTACCACTGGAATGAGAGAAACTGATACAACTGTGAACAGAGGTTTTCTGGCTTGACCTCTGAATATGTTCTGATGTTGAGCTGCAGAAACTCTTGCTGCAAACTGTTCCTCAAATTCTTTTGCTTGCTGGGGTGCATATATGTTGCTGATGGCTTCCTCCAGAAGTGGAAAAAGCACTGGCTTCACTGGAATTAGTATGCTAGGGATCAAATTTGCTCCCTCTGGCATTGAGGCAGCTGAGCCTTGACTCTTTTTTCAATACATATATGCTTGGGCCTCAAGCTCAAGACTCTGAACATATAAATTGATATATTCAATAGTGTGACTGAGGTATACTATCACCTTGGGCTTGTATCAACTGTATGTGCTTTGGTACCTACAGTCCTAATTGAGCACACGTTGTGTCCTTTGTGATGCTAGGATACTTCTTCCAGAGCATCATACACTGAACTTGCAAGGTGGACTCAACTCACTCACCTTCTTTGTCATTGGAGGTCTCATCTTCCCAGTGCACTGCTGGGGTCTGCTGCTCAGGGAGAGTGGCTCCCTGAGGCTCAACATTCTTATGCTGCTGCTGCGTCATTGGAGTAGACTCAGTTGGAACTTTCCAACTGCCCATCTCTAACCTTGGCATCTTCCCCAGGAAGTACAATGAAGATCTATGACCTTCAGGAGGGCCTTGAACAATACTCCAGGCCTAAGGCATTCTTCCTGGCCTTCCAGGCTGTATATAAGAAGCATTGTCTCTTCTGGTGTTCTGTTCTGTGGTTTTCCAGACTACTTCTGATCTTGCTGCACTACTGGGTGCAGCTGTTGGTCATGCTTTGCTCCACAGAGCTCCTCCTGGCATTTCCTGAGGCTGCTAGGAGGGCTCCTCCATTGTAGCCTCAGCAGACTCTAACCCGACTGAACCAGATCAGCCAAAACAGGTAGTAGATATGCTAGTGACTGGTCAATGGTCTCATCATTGCGAGTTGGTTTAGATAGTTGATTAGTATCCATCCAGTCAAATTGCTCTATGTATATAAATTCCAGTTGCATGCATCAAAGAAGCTGATGCACTGTTTGATGTAATCCAAAACAAAAAATCTAGACTAACAATCTAGAGTCACAGTTGTCGCTCGTAGTATCAACCTGAAAGGTTCAAAAAAGTGAAACAGTGTCAAGTAAAATAAAGCCTTACAGTCACATGAGGGAACCAGATTGGTATACAATTCTAGTACTATGTTGTATGACAGTAAAATTGGTTGTCTTACATAAGGCAGTCATACAATAATATAATGATTAATAAAATAATTATTATTTGATATAATAATTATTGTCTACTTTTTGATGAGGCTATAGAGTAAAGCTCTACAGCTATAAATCCATTACAAGAGGTGTCCACGTCCATCGGAGCACCTGGGGGCAGTACTGGAGGTGTTGGAGGCACCACTGACAGTGTCATCGGAGTAAAGGTGGCCAGTCAGCGAGGGAGTATGATAGGTAGGCATAAAGACCAGGTGGAGGCTGTGGCCTTGTGTAGGTCTTGCTTGAGCTCCATGAGCTGCCACTGCTCCTGAGCTACCCAATACCATGACAGGACTTGGTCGTCCACCAGGCATCCCTCCACAAGGTTATCAATGTGCTCCATCAGAATCAGATGGAGCCATTTCCAGAAGGTGTAAGGGAAACCTCCAGAGGTTGCAGCTAAGTCACACAACTGGCAGAGGGAAATCCAAAGTTTATTAGAACAGTACAGTACAACAGGAAATATAACTAATCACCTGGCAGAGGAAAATCCAAAGAAAACAAGTCTAAGAATTCCTTTGCTGCAGTGCAGCACATCAGCATGGGTGGCAGAGGCATGGGAACAACTATGCAGTACTTCCTGAAAGGCACAGAAGCATCCCAGAGATCTGTGGAAATCCCTGGAGAACTCTGAAGTTCCAAAAAAGGAAGTTCCAGAAATGGAAGTCCCCTGACATCACCCACCCCCATAGGGTGTGGTATCTTGACGTACCAGGTAGAACAGATGGTGAACAGTGTGGTCCATTGGGGAGATGGAGTAGAGGCCCCAGATGACTTGGGGTGCTCCAGGATGGTCATGGTGAAAGTCTCGGATGAGTTCCCAGGAGTTGTTCTTGATACCGTAGCCCTTCCACTTGACCTTGTACTGTAGTTTATGTTGGAATAGATGGCTGTCCAGGATCTTCTCCACTTTGTACTCTGTTCTATCATTGGCAAGGACAGGAGGTGGCGGAGGGGAGCTTGTTGGCCGAGGATGAGATTGTCCAGGGCAGGCAAGAGCTTGACCACATTGAAGACCAGGTGCAGTTAACACATCCCAATGAGCAGTTGGAGTCAGTATGCAAGGGGTCCTACTTGGCACTTGACCATGTATGTGTCAGGGGACCGGTCTCCGGACCGTGTTCAACTCTACTCCGAGCTTAGTCTGACAATATGCCTATTCCTAGCAGATCCGACCGGCCGCTCGGCCCACCCTTTCCCCTTCTGTCTCTTAGTAGTCAGCCTTGATGAGTCATATGCATGGACCTTACTCAGCATCAATTATTGTTAGTCATACTCCTTTACATACCAGGGCCCAATTAGTAAACAGTATTAGTAATAGCACAGCCACCAATGTAGTATATATAGGCAGCCTATGGATAGAATATCCCCAGGCTGAACAATAGCAGTGTTCTTCTGGCCTACACACCGAACCTACTGTAAGCTCTCTAGCGACGTCCGACTGCTCGGTTAGCCTTGCCGGTCCCTTGCTTGACTCTTGCCTGCCTCTATGCCTGCTCGACTCCCGCTTGTCACCAATGCTTGCTGGCTCTGTGGAAGGAGTTCCGCAGACGTTAAGCGTTCCCCTTACAGTATGGTCCCAGTTGCCGGTGTGAGAGCTTCTGCAATGGTCGAGTGGTTGCAATGTCAGAGGCATCTAGGTAGACACGGTCCCTGGGCTTGTACTAGGGAGCCAGAGTCCATTCTTGATTGTAGTACTGGGCCATGTTGTCCTTTGCCTTGGTTAGTGTGGCTTTAGCCTTTTCCTGTGCCTTCTGCATGTGGTTGATGAAGTTGTTGACCAACTCATTCTCTGATTGGCATGTGCATGGTTCAAAGCCCATCTGGGGGTGTCAGCCAGTGTCAAGGAAGAACAGAGAAACCTGCATGGATACGTGGACATGGTTGTTGTACTGGAATTCCACCTTAGGGAGGAGCTCATCCCAGTCAGCCTGTCATTTGTTGCAGAACAGCCAGAGATACTGCTTGTTAGGGCAACCTCTGGAGGCTATGGCTTAGTCACACAGCTGGCAGAGGGAAATCCAAAGTATATATAGGTAATACAACCATAACTACTCACCTGGTGTAGTACTTGGTTAGAGTATTACAGATAGTTCTGGGGCTTTCTTGAAGTCTTAGAAAGTTACTGCAAATCCACACTGTTGCTTGATGATAAACTTGGTGTTTTGAGGGTTACTTTTCAAAATATATAATACTTTGAAAGGTAGAGGTTCTCAACAAACTCCAGCCTAAGTGATTCACTCCCTGGGAACCACCAAGCCTTTGCCTATCAATAGCCTCTGAGGTTTTTAACAAACTCTAGCCTAAGTGATTCACTCCCTGGGAACCACTGAGCCTTTGCCTATTCATTGCCTCTGAGGTTTTTAACAAACTCTAGCCTAAGTGATTCACTCCCTGGGAACCACTGAGCCTTTGCCTATTCATTGCCTGGTTATTCTCTAATTTACCTAGCCTATTTATACCTTTCCCCACAGTGTACAGACCACCTTGTCACCTGACTACTAAGCCCATTTGTCAACCCATTATTTGAATTGTTCTTCCTATTTTGGGTGCCATCATTCATCTTCCA
>QLOM01002170.1:0-13306 GCA_003313785.1 Termitomyces sp. MG148 | reverse complement strand
GGATTTCCCTCTGCCAGCTGTGTGACTGAGCCATAGCCTCCAGAGGTTGCCCTTACAGCGACAGGCCAATGTCACTGACAACAGGTGTGAGTCTAAATCATGTCGACAGTGCTGGCCGATGCCCCCTAAATATCTGAAGCACCCATGTGATTACACACTTTCTGCCTTTCCATGATTTTCGCACAGAATGATCGAAGAACATGTGTGGTTTTTCTATGTCAGTCGGTATGTTGCAAGCTGAAAAAAGTCAAGTGATTGGTGCAGCGTGGGCATCAAACCTTATTCTTACAAGTACACACGTCCAAGTTCAAAGGGAAGGCAAAACAGAATGAGTCTCTCAATCATATGCCATTGGAGATTCAAGAGGCGTTGAGGATCTTTTGTATGTCTAGATGGCGTGGTGACAAAAGTACTCTTTTCTCTTTTGTGCGCTGATTCTTTGGCTTTGAGGTTATTGAAGGGACTTATGCTTATGTGACATTCCATCCAGATTACTCCCCAGAAGGCGACAATCCATGGTGAGGCATTTGTTTTGTCGTTGTTCCGTCGCTAGGTCTGTCCTGCTCAACATGTCATTTGATTGAGCTTGTATTGCTGTAGATACATATTCGTCCCTCAGAGACCTTGAAGAACGCATTCTGCCATTGGGAACGTATTACACTGCCATTGTTGAACTCAGGAGTCATCTTGATTTTGGCCTAGTGAATCACACACTATGCATCGCTATTTGAGAAATGCTGAAGGTGTGATGTCTAGTTTCACTACAGTCCTAATATTTAAGCTTTAGCACTATCAGACTCTATTGTCATGACTCGAGCACGCCTTCAACACTTCTCCAGACTTTTCACTGCAAAAACTATGGTTTTATGTCCACCCCACAATACACACTCTTTTGCTCATATATAAACTCGTGCTGGAACTTGGCACTGCCGACGACTCACCGAACGAATCTGACGATTCCTCAATCTCTTCTGATGCGGAAGACAAAGCCAAGAATGGTACTCTTGGATTCAAGTAAAACGTGAGTTCTGGGCTCAAGGCTATATAGTTCAGTTGTTTGACCTTGATACGTTTTGTCTTGAGAGTGGCTGGTGACAAAGCTTTCAACGACATGGAAGAAAGGAGAGAGGGAATATTCTTACACTTGAGCTTGCGTGCATCAACATGGTCGTACTCAACACCGTAAGCCGGCCGTACCATCTTCACATTCTCTAAACCAGGTATAGTCCGCATCATCGGCTCCTGCAGCTCTTCTGACATACTACAAGAGATGCCGTTTGGGTATATGATATCTAGCAAAAGGGAAAATCTCAGCTTTCCTGTTTGTGTGGATAGACAGCGCAATATGAACCTGAATCATACCCTTTGGGTTCCAACCAGACGCCGCCATGTCGTCCTTGCCACCGTCGGCTTGTCGATAAGAAATGTATTGTATTTCTTGAGCCAGGAGTTTTCAATTCTTCCCGGTAGGCGTAGGTCCATGCTTGTTGTGTTGATACGGAAGAAATCAGAAATATATTGTATCTCTTGAGTCCATTCTTGAGTCCGGGAGTTTTTGAGTGCCGGATTCCTCCCTCAGGGATTTTGGTAGGCATAGGTCCGTGCTAGCTGCATCAATCCAGAAGAATTATGGCTCTAGAATGAGTGTGTGATTGCTGAATGGTAGCAGGTGTGGCAGCGCACGAGAACACACATGACACCTATTTGCTGGCACTTGCATATCTTTCATTCTTACACCATGTACATGTTCTTACCAATTACCATCTTGCTTAGGCCCTTGTAACAGATGGTTACATTACTTAAGTTGGATGGTTACATTACTTAAGTGCCACATAGAATAGATAGCGCACTAGAGGTGCTGTTGAAGTATGCGCCAATTGACCTCATCGTATGGTCATCGCTTTGTCAGGATAGACATACGTTTCTTTTTATACTTTAAACATTTAGTCATAGTGAGATTTGTATTACTCACCTATGTTTCACTGATAAGAAAAAGGGGTATATAGTAACGTCAAATCCTGGAGTTCACATCACTCTTGATTCGTGAACTCCAGGTAAGCATACTTACTTTGATTGTACTCATAAATTACTCAATACATCACTCTTGATTCGTGAACTTCAGGCAATAAGATATTTTGTGCTTGTCTAATACAAGTTCTATTCTGCGCTATGCTTTGTCAGGTTATGGGCCCCGATGTTAGCAATATGACTTCCGATACCTTACAGTTTGCAAAGTTCAATGGCACCAACTATCACGTTTGGTTGGATAATATGAAAGCTGCTCTTCAGGCTAAGTCCTTGTGGGGCATTGTATCCGGTCGTGAATTATGCCCACCAAAGCCACCAAGCGAGTATCCTAGCCTATTGGTTTCACCTGAAGCCACTAAGAGCACTTCCTCTGATTCTGTCAAGAAGGAAGGGCAGGAATTACTCGATGTCCTTCAATCGAAGGAATACTTAACTTGGGAACAGGCTTGCGACAAGTACAAATGTTGGCTCAATCGAGATGATGCCGCCATGGGTCTCATATGCAACGCTATTGAATATACTCAGCGTGACTCCATCATTGGCCTAGAGAGTTCTGTCAAAGTTTGGGAACATCTTTGTCAGAATTACGTCAAGCAGCAGAGCGGGGTAAACATCCATTATTATTATCAGCAGCTCTATGTGAAGCGCTGGGATGGACATACCTCTATATCTGACCACATAGGTTTTTACCTCAATATTCGTTGACGATTCCTCGAAGCCAATCACAAGGTCGATGACATCACAATCGTTAATGCCATTCTACTTTTGTTGCCTCGTACACCTACCTGGGAAGTTGTCAAGCAAAACTTACTTTATCGAGGGACTGTGCTTACATTGGACAACGTCACCACTGAGTTACTGCTTGTTTATGAGAGAACTCAACATGAAGACAAGTCCTCATCCAAAACCCTGGCCTTTGCATCCAAGAATGAAAACTTTTTCAGTGGAAGTAAAGACAATTCAAAGTCAATGAAAAAAAAGTCCAAGTCCAAGAGAGAGCCGAAGCCCGATGATATATGTCACAACTGTGGAGATAAAGGACATTGGAGCCCTAGATGCCCTAAACCTAAAAAGTCCAAGAATGCTGGCAATACTAATATAACCATCGCTGAACCAAAGAATCAGACTCACGAAGTGGGAAAGGTTTTAATGGCAACAAACGATGGAATGCCCTCTGGTTTACTTCTTGATAGCACTGCAACTTGTCATATGATTGCCGATCGATCATACTTTACCGAGTATCAAGAAGTTGTTGATCAACACATATTGGTCGGTGGGTTTAATGAACTGGCTGTTGTTGGCAGGGGCACCATTCAGTTCAAGACAAACGTATTGAGTGGAATCAATGACGTACTCTTGCATGATGCGTTACATATTCCGAATCTTGGTGCGAATCTAGTCAGCTTAGATTCATTGCAACGAGCCAGTGCTACAATCAAAGGACTTTCGTATGGCCTCAGTCTTGCCTGGAATGGAGAAGATTTCTTGCATGCGAACCTTATAGGTTCCTACGGAACCCTCTATCAAATCGAAGAAGTAAACCTTAGTCAGATCGACGATCAGGTGGCGTACATGGCTAGTGAGTCCACAATGCGTTTATGGCACCGTCAACTGGGTCACATTAGCCCACAGACTATCAAGTCAATGCTGGATCAAGAATTAGTAACCGGACTTGAAATCAAGTCACCTCGCGTGTTCAATCGACTATGCAGCGGCTGCATTCAAGGAAAGTCCATCAGGCCTCCTCTCCCTCAAACCAGCAACACTAAATACGACAAGAATGAGCTCCTGGTCATCAACATGACTGGACCTATGGCTACACCCACCTGGGACGGTTACAACTACGCATTGGTGGTAATCGAGGCCAGTTGTCGGTATCCTGTTGGTAGGCTCTTGAAGCATAAGAAAGACGCTGGCGACAAAGTTCGCAACATTGTTGCTCAGTTCAAACGTCAAGGCGGTAAATTTGTGAAGATCATCAGAACCGATAACGGTACTGAGTTTGTTAACAATATGATGAACAAGTTTTGCTCAAGGAACAGCATTAAACACGAGACTACAAATCCCTATTGTCCTGAACAAAATGGCATTGCAGAGCACGTGATTGCTGTTTTTATGGAGATGACTCATAGTATGCTCCATGGTGTGAGAATGGACCTATGCTATTGGGGCAAAGCTTTCTTGTATGCCGTATATCTTCAATCAATTTTGCCCATGTCAGCACTACAAGGAAAAATTCCCTACAGTGAATGGTTCAACCGTAAACCAGATATTTCACACTTGCAGATTTTTGGTTCCCTTGGTTGGGCTCATGTCCCCAAAGAGGTTTGACATGGGAAGCTCGAGTCACAGGCTGTAAGAGTGCGAATGCTCGGGTGGTGGGCAGGAGAAACGAAAGGTTATAGATTGGAGGACCTTGAAAATGGAAAGTTAATCACTTCTAGAGATGCTCAATTTCACGAAGACGACACACCTAGCAAATTGGCTCAAGTCGAAGTTGGACTTACTCGATCAACTCCTGAAGAAGTCAATAATTTGATAGATGCCGCCATCCCCTCCAAAACAGAATTATCTCGCCAGATATCCATTCCTCCACTTGAAGCCGAAGTAGCGACTACATTGCATGAACTGGATGACAATCGAGAACCTTCAACTGAATCTTTGATTGACGAAGAATTGCGATATCCCACACCATCTCGGCCTGTTACTCCGACACATGCTCAATCTACTATTGTAGTTCCTCAAGCTCCGCAAAAAACGAGTAAATGGGACGACTTGCCCAAACGCAACCCCTCATCTTGCGAACGTCGGTTACTCAAAAGATATCGCAAAGATGAACCTGTGAGTACTATCAATAATCATGCTGCTTTTATAGCCATTTTGGGTCCTACCGTTCATGATGCCCTGAACTCAGCGGAGTCCAATGGATGGAAGGACGCCATACAATCTGAATACAATCAACTTGTTTGGAAAAGGGTATTCGAAGAAGTAGACAACTTACCTGATGGAAAGAAAGCAATCGGCAGCAAGATTGTGCTCAAGGAGAAACTTGATGAACATGGGAACCATGCAAAATTTAAAGCTCGTATTGTTGCTCAAGGTTTCTTGCAAGTTCCCGGAGTTGACTTTGATGAAACCTTCTCCTTGGTCGCAAAATTTACTACTCTTCGTATATTCCTGGCACTTGCCGCCATCAATGATCTGGAGATTCATCAGATTGATGTCATTGGTGCTTACTTGGAAGGATATCTTGATGAAGACATTTACATGCGTGCTCCAGATGGAATAGGCAAAAAGAAGTATTGGAGACTGCATAAGGCCATATACGGTCTTAAGCAAGCTGGAAGAAAGTGGAAGCAACGCCTACATGACGCGCTTGTCAAATTGGGATTCAAACAGATTCACTCCGACGACTGTCTCTATATCTATCGATCTGGTGATGAAATAGTCTTGATCGTTCTGGTCTACGTCGATGACATGGTCATAGTTGGGAAAGATCTCTGTAAAGTTATTTCCTACAAAGAGAATCTAGCAAATGACTTTGATATCACCAATCTAGGAGAAATTTGATACATCTTGGGTCTTCTAGTCATTCGGGATCACGCAAATCACCTCATTTATCTAAATCAGACCTCTTACATCAATTCAATACTCGATTGCTTCCAGATGTCTTCTTGGAACCCTGTATCCACTCCTATTTCAACCAATCATAATTTAACTCGCGTTCAGACCCCTTGCTCTCATGAAGAAAAGAGTCTCTATGATCAATATGCTAAAGGCCTCAACTATTTGGCTCTCGTAGGATCACTACTCTACGCCACTCAAACCAGACCTGATATTCAATATGCCGTCTGAAACAAAGTCAAATATTGCTTAGCCTTACGGTCACACTAATAGAACCAGATCAATAGTCGATTCTAGTACTACAAAGTATGACAGTAAAATTGGCTGCCTTATGTAAGGCAGCCAGCATGTATGTAAAGTAATAATTAATATAATTGTCTATTAATTATATAACTATAATATGATATGTTACATGCCCCCCTTTGAGACTGGTAATCAGTCTCGATGTAAGGAGGGACAATTTCCATGTTGATAAGTAAGTCAATGTGGAGGCACTTTGGTCCTCCACGGCTCGAAACTGTCCAAGTCATCTGTCAAAAGAATACAACGCTGACGTTAACCGACAGTATGAATTGAAACGGAGATGAGCCGCCTACGATAATTACGCAGACGGCGGACGCGACAACTCGCGGACCGTATCGATCCTCATCTCATTGTCGATGTTAACCGAGGATGATGAGGCGACGGGGCCCGGCGATGTTGAGGCTGTTGGAGCCTGAACTGACATGGAGGGGTGCGACGGTGAGGGGGGATATGGCCCGTGTCAAGAACGTCGTTGCCATAAATCCCGACGGTTAGGGTTCATCCCTACAGGATAATACAGTCCACTTTCAAGGTACTCATGACCTTGAGAGGACTTGCGGGCAAGCAGGGCGTGAAGGCGAATCATGTCGTCATCCAAGGGCAACCGCCAGTCGTCCCACCGGGTGATGGCTGCAGGTTCTCCATAGATGTCCAGTCAACAATAACGTTCATCGTCGACCTCGCGGAACTGGTCGATGGATGCTGTGGCCGCAAGAAACTGATTTTCGAGGTAGACCACGCCGAAGGTATAGGCATGATCTACCCACTCTACAGGTACACGGTTGGCTATCATAGCGCGTAGCACATCAGCATCGGTGATGTTGACGGCCGTAGCCGCGTCGAAATATGGGGGTCAGAACTGGACGTCAGTCCAGCTCATTGGTATGAAGGGGTTGCTCGGGTTGGCGGCGTCGTAATCAGCGACCGCCTCACGATACAGTCCAGGACGCGTGATAATCAAGGCCAATAGCCTTGCAAAGCGTCCCCGCGCTCTTCCCGAGGGAGACAGTCCGCGCGTCAGGGCGTGGCCCAGGAGAGTACGCCAGTGAATGCGATACGCTCAATCCACTGCAATGCCGAACACCGAGTTCATCATTCCTGGTCGACAGAAGTAGAGTACATTCTGTGCCAGTTTTTCCAGATCGAAGGTGAAACGTACACCTTCGGAATCAAACCCGGAGAGCATAAAAAACGGTCTTCCGGCTCGGTCCTTCCATCGCAGATACCCTTCTGGGGTCGGCATGACCGCGATGTTCATGTGATGGGAGGACAGATCCAGAGGAGGCGATATGTGTTCGTACTCTGGTGAACACACCAGAGTCATCGTCCTATCCCTCACCGTAGTGTAGTAGTTGATACTGATGCGCTGGAACTCGCGCAACAGATAGTAGGCTTCAGTGCGCAGTGACACTGACTTGAACTTGTTCTGTGAAAGCTCATGAAGCTTTCGCAACTGCTGAGGATTCATCGGAAATCCCCTTGGCACCACCCGGTCCAGCTCCTTTGAGGTATGATAGTACCTCTCTCCTTTCTCCTCCTCGTACATCTTAGCGGCTAAGGCTTCATTGCTCACGAATACCGTGTTCGTGAGCCGGGAGTAATAAAAGTGGCGGTCTAGTGCCCCGCCGTAGAACCAATTGGACCGCTCCACTGACGTCCCACTGATGAATACGCCTAGGCCATCAGGAATACGGCCTGTGGCCTGCTCCTCCCGGTCTTTATCAACCTTCGCCTGCCGGGCGGCCTCGTGCTTCCTCCGGGCCTCTCTCTTGCGCTTTTTGTCTAAACGCACTCGGCGTTTAGCGGGGGTTTCTCCTTCCAAGGGGGTCTCGTCTGATGACTCCCCGTAATCACTCCCGTCGCTTGGTTCAGTCAGGCCGAGCGCAGCTAACGTGAGGAGTCGCCCTTCTGCTTCGGCATCCAATCTCGTGTCCTTTATGGGGACCGTGGACGCATATGCCCTCAGTGGTGCCTCAAACTGCACCACTGCTCCGAACCGCATTACTATTCTGTCCGCTCCTCGCGGGACATCTGCTCCAAACTCCACTTCCGACAGGACCTCCTCATCCTGCCGCTTTGTCCCTAGCTGCTGGGAGGGCACATGTGTTGACGAGGACAATCCTCGTAAACTAGCGTCAACCTCCACAAGCTCGGCATGTAACTCCGCCGGAGTCGGTGTGAGTTCTCCAGCTTCCCGCGTCCCAACCTCCGGTACTGTATCACGCGCTCTGAGGCGTTTTGCCTCAGGTTGCTCCTCCTCCAACGACGGACGCTTCTTCATAGCGTTTGTGAATGTCTTGATTGTGTTGTCGTTACGCTGCTGCAGCATAACGATCTCATCGAGCAGGCCCGTAATCACCACCTGAGCCACCGGATCCGCCAAAAATGCAGACTCTGGTGGCACTCGCTGGCCGGCAGATATGAGGCGTCTCCAGACTGTCTCTGCCTGAGGGTCCAACACCTCCAACGGCGTCCTAATCTCCTTTCCTTTTCCTTTCTCCGCGTACGATAAGCGCCGTGGAGATGGTGCACGACGAGGTGACAGAGATGCTCGTCGAGGAGGTGTTCAAGGTCGGGGTTGACCTCGATTCTGCGTCCTTGCTGACAGTTCATCCCGTCTGCGCCCTATTATTTCCCGAGGCCCGCCTCCTCGTGCCCCGGTACTCCTCGGAGGCGATCGCCTCCGGTCTCTTCTATACGTCTCTCGCGGGGGCGGTGTCCTCTCTCGTTGTCGTCGAGGTTGCACCACCTCGCTCTTTCCTTGATGTTGACATCCCGCATCGTCGTCCACGTCCATGGGTGCTACCTGTGGCGCAGTTAGTGCTTTCTCATCCGAAAGGAGTGTACTTGCACTCTGGGTCTGCGTCTGCATCGGCATTGGCATACCCCACATCACCTGTCCTCTCATCTGCTGTCCAGGGCCAGCTGGTCCTGTAAAGTATGGCATCTGGAAGAACGGTGGATAAAACTGCGGAGGTTGTCCAAATTGGGCTGGGTTCTGCCCAAACTGGGACACCGCTGGATACGACGCCACAGTCGGCGTCGTTACCGGCTGCTGAATATTTTGCTGGGGGCGATCCCCCCCTCCTCCAGAACCCTGTGGGTTCTGAGGCTGCTGCTCACTGGTCGTACACTGGTAAGGGTACGACATGGTAATACGAAAATGTCAAGTGTCGATGTGTCGGTGGGAAAAAACATAAAATTCCCCCTTCATCAGGTTACATAACCTGATCCAACCTACATCTTATCACTGCCATCAGTTTAAGCACGTGAGCGCTTAGCAAGCTGATTTGGGCGCTTCACACCCTGCAGTTCTAAGTACCGATCCAACGCCGCCAACTTGGCGCATGTGTGATACGACTCCCATGTCGTATCACCCGCACTCCATCATACCTCGAATTCAAGGTACGTTCCTCCCTGCCACCA
Organism: Termitomyces sp. MG148; assembly: GCA_003313785.1. Lineage (NCBI taxonomy): Eukaryota > Fungi > Basidiomycota > Agaricomycetes > Agaricales > Lyophyllaceae > Termitomyces > Termitomyces sp. MG148. The sequence goes on along the minus strand of QLOM01002170.1, from coordinate 3,925 downwards.
ATGGCCCAGGATGTCCTCAACAAACCATTCCTGCTCGTCACTGGCACCAAAGTCATATGGCTTGGGCGTCACCCGATTAGGAAACATAGCATCATCGTTTGCGTTATACCGCCTCAGTAACGATACATGAAACTTAGGCACAATTCGACGTGCTTGCAGAGCTGCAGGCAGCTCCAGAACATAGTTCAATGTGCTTGGTTCCGTGACCAAGACTCTGTACGGTCCAATGAATTTTGGACACAACTTCTTCGCCCTTCCTTTCGGAAGTTTCAAGTTTTCCGTTGACAGATATACTAACGTCCCAGGCGTGAGCTCGGGTTCCTCACTCCGCCTATCATTTGCATGGCGTGCCTGTATAACACGCGCGGCAATGATAGCGTCGTGTGCATTGGCTAGATTCTCCAATGCTTGCTGTGCAAAGTCCTTCATCCCCTTGTGAACGACTCCGTCCGTCCTCAGTTCGTGCAGCATGGAGGGCATGTACCCTCCGTTGAGCTCAAATGGCGCATATTTTGTGGTCTCTGACACACTTGCGTTGATCGCGAACTCAGTTAGCGGTATCCTATCTACCCAGTCGCGTTGGTCCAGTCGGACCACCGTACGAAAGATCTGGGCAATACTTCTATTCGCTCGCTCTGTCTGTCCATCTGTCTGCGGATGAAACGATGTAGACATGAGCAACTTAGCTCCCAAGAGCTTGTGAAGTTCTCGCCACCAGTGAGACGTAAACTTTGCGTCTCAATCGCTCACAATCGAACTTGGAAGGCCATGCAGCCTTACAATCTCCTTCAAGTAGATCCAGGACAATGCGGATGCAGTAATGGTTGTGTGCACCGGTATCAAGTGCACCATACTGGTCATTCGGCAGATAACCACCCAAAGGTAGTTATAACCTTTGGACTCGGGGAATGGACCAACAAAGTCCATTCCAATGGAGTCCCACGGCTTCGTCGGGATGGGCAAGGAATGCAACTTCCCTGCTGGCTTCCTATTGCTGGTCTTCGACCGCTGGCAGACCTCGCAGGTCTGGCAGAATTGCATCACTTCTTTCTGCATCTGAGGCCACCAGTACCATTGCCTCAGGTATTCCAGTGTTTTGTTGGTTCCAAAGTGACCAACGACCTCATGCAATTGATTGATGACCTGCGTGATTAATGTTTGGTCGCGTGGTAAACACACCACGTCGTGCCCTCAAACATTTGTTATCCGGACCAGTCCTTTCTCGTCCACGCTGAAGCGTGGGTGGGCGTTTGCATTCTGCCAGATTTCTGTATAGAACGCATCGCTGCTATAGCCCCTCAGTACCTTCTGTAGGTACTCATCGGTCTGAGGAACAGGAGGGTTATGATACTCTTCTGTAGGCAATAACGCGTCAGCGAGCGTAATGTCGTGGCTATACGGTCCACGACTGCTCCCAGTCTCGCCCTGGCGTGGCATTGTCGCCTCCTTTGGCCGAGCCTGCTCTAGTTGCTCAGCTTCTATGTCTCGCCACTCTTGCCGCTCCTGCAGTCGTCAACTACGTCGCCGCTCGGTTTCTTGCATAGCACAAAGCTCAATCACATGTTCCTTCACCTCTTTGTAGCGATGGTACGGAAGATCATCGCCCTGAGGGTCAATACGGATATCCGCATCGACATACTCGTGCGTATCATGGTGTTCTCCAACTCTATTGCTTTTGAAATACCTCGAAAGACAGTCCGCTACTTTGTTCAGTTCGCCCTTGACATATGTAATGTCAAAATTATAGCGAGACATATAGTCAATCCACCGGCATTGCCGAGGGGACAACGTTGCTTGAGTTTTGAAGAACTCAAGTGCTTTATGATCTGTAATGATGTGGATCTTGTACCCCATCAATTTGTCTTCCCACTTAAGGAGGGCCTCAAGTATCGCCAACGTTTCAAGCTCATGGACCGCATAATTCTGTTGGGCCAAGGTGAACTTCCTCGACATGAATCCTGCGGGCCGACAATTCTGCCAGGAACTTCCCTGGCTGTACATTGCACCTACTCTGGTCTTTGAGGCATCACAGATGAGCCAAATCGGCTCATCACGTCGGGGATCTATGGGACAAATGACTGGTGTCTTTGAGCAGATCCTCTTGATCATCTCAAAACAGCATTGATGTATAGGTCTCCATATAAATGGAGCTCCGTTCTGCGTGATGGACATCAAGGGTCCCGTATACGCTGTAATATCAGGCAAACAGTTGCCGATATAGTTCACCAGTCCCACAAATCTTTGCACATCGTTATAGTTACGAGGCACACGCTATTCGCGTATGCGATCGATTTTGTCCTGGTCAGGGTGAATGCCCTGACTGTCAATCTTGTGTCCAAGGCAGTCTACTGTCTCGGCATATAGTTCACATTTCTTCCACTTAAGGTACAGCAGATTAGCCCTCAGTCGCTCGAAAATGACATGAAGATGCTCTTCGTGTTCTTTGATTGAATCGGAGTATATGAATATGTCGTCCAGATATATATGGACGAACCTCCCAATAACATCCCGAAAGATGGAGGTCATCAACCTCTGAAACGTTGCAGGAGCATTACAATCTCCTATCTGCATAATGTTGCTCACATATGTTCCCGTGATTGACGAGAACACTGTCTTCGGGATATCAGACAAGCGAATTCTCACTTGCTCATAAGCGTCCGTCAGGTCTGCTCTTGCAACATCCTCTCGAATCACTTCCTGATCCGGGAGTGGCGTCACGTCCTTTACGGTGTTATCATTGCGTTGGCGAGCATCCAACGCCGTCCTCAATGTACCATCTTTCTTCGGAATGCACAGTAGCGGAGCGGCTTGGGATGCCGGTTGGGCCTCCCACCACTGGGCTCTCAGGTACCGATTGGTCTTATCTCGGAGCTGCTGCTGCAGCGCCATTGGGCATCGCGGCAAGTGATACTTATACACCTTATTCTCATCAATAAGGTTGATTTCATGGTTGACCTCCCGCCAAGGAGGTAACTCCTCCTTGGTTCCGTTCAGAATGTCCCCAAATTCCTGCTGCCACTGCAATCGTAGGTCTGGAATGTCCGCCATTGTAAAACCACTGGTTTTACCTTTGCCCTTTCGGTCCACATCCTTGCGTGAACGCCCGGACAGATCTGCTTGTACAGCTGGGCAGCCGTACTTCTCTCTGAGGGCAGTAATCCTCAGCTCACTGTCATCCGGCGTGCGCAGTCGCACAGGCACTTCCTTCTTGCCTCTCCACGATGTCAGGGACAATCTGTCAGGGGGCTTCCTTTTCCAGCCATCCCGGAGATCTCCGGGACCCTCCGGACTTCCTTTTCCGGCCATTTCCTTTTCAGGCCATCCCGGAGGTCTCCAGGACGCTCCCTTGTGGTCGTTGGACTTCTCTGAGATGTTGTACAGTCGTTCTCACGCCCCCGCCCCCGCACTGATGCGCCACGCCGTGGCAGAGGAATCCTTAGACTTGTTCTCTTCGGATTTCCCTCTGCCAGGTGATTAGTTACTTCCCTGTAATATGTACTGTCTCTAATACACTTCGGATTTCCCTCTGCCAGTTGTGTGACTTAGCCGCAACCTCCGGAGGTCGCCCTTACACAATCTGTCGAAGAATACCTCACTCGGTGGTGATATCTTGCCATCTTTAGCCTGACGATATGACTCCTCTCTCGACGTCCATTGTGGTCCATTCCACGCATACATCGATGCCACTAGCTCATTCCACTCAGCAGGCATTCGTGGATCAAACGCCCATTCAAACGTGGGATGAGATACCGGTCGATCCCAGATTGACCGATTCGTATGTGTGGAGGATGACTCGGCCTCCATTAGTCCTTGTTCGTCACCCGTTATTAACTCCTCGACCTTCACTCGCGACGACGTCGGTTGGCACTCTGTGCTTTCCGCGTGCCGAGGCGACTTGTTCTCAGGCTTACTCTGCTTTTCACAC
>QLOM01002168.1:0-19425 GCA_003313785.1 Termitomyces sp. MG148 | reverse complement strand
AACTGGCTGGATTATGTCAGGCCACAGACACTATCTCTCAGTCCCTTCAGGCCCTCTTAGAGCATCTCCCTCTCACTCCTACTCCTCCTCAGGCACCTCCAGTTAGGGCTGACACACCTCCAGTCCCTCGCTTTGGAGCCTCTCCCTCTGTTCACGCCAATATTCCTCGTCCAGCGCTCCCAGATGCATTCAATGGTGACCGAGCCATGGGCGAGCGATTCCTGCAATCATGTATCACCTACCTTCAGCTCAGTGGGGAAGCCTTTCCTTCTGATGCTCTCAAGATTGCCTGAGTTCTTTCCTACATGAAGTCTGAACAAGCTTCAACATACGCATTACGAGTTTTTTGACGTCCTGGAGGAGTAGAGAGCTTTGGAAGCTGGGATCAGTTTGAAAAGGAGTTCCGAACTGAGTTCTTTTCCTTGGACCCTGCTAAGGTGGCAGCCTTTACTCTCCAAGACCCCCATCAATACAGACAGGGAAAGCGGACCTTAGATGAGTACATTGACTCCTTCCGAGCTCTGATTGAACAGGCTGGCTATCCAGACGGTCTTCAGCTCTGTCTCACCTTCCGAGATGGCCTCCTCCCCTTGCTCATGGATTGGATTGACAGCATGGCCGAAGGACGACCTGACGACACGCATATTGAGTCTTGGTATCAAGTAGCACGCGACCAGTGGCAGCTCATAGAGTTAAGGCGTGAGCTCTATCGAGGAACTATCTTTTGCTCCACCTTGCATGTGCCTTTACCTGCTCGTTCTTCCACCTCCCATTCCCTTCCATTTCATGCTCCAGCCCCTGCTCAGGTACCTGCCACGCATCCTCTTCCTCTGGGAGTTCCCATGGATGTTGACGCCTCTCGTCAATGCTCCTCTCTCCCTCTCCTCTGTCGTCACTGTGGGAAGCCTGGTCACTTCGCTTGATATTGCCCTCAGGGGTTGGAGGTGCGCTATCTCTCAGCTGTAGAGCAGGAAGAGCTCCTTCTCCAGCTCCTAGCTGCCAGAGATGCCCAGGGAAACCCTTCCCCAGATGCACAGATCGAAGCAGAACCATTGGATAAGTCCGTAGGTTCTGTGGAGGCTGTAGTGGAACCTTTGGATGAGTCCTTAGGTTCTACAGGGGAGGGTTTTCAGTAGGGCGACGGATGAGTTGTACGCCTCCGCCGCCTGGCGCTAATCAGTTTGCATGTCTACCAGTAGAATCTTCCAATATATCTCTCCCTGTCAATGATTCTCTGGTTGAAACTGTAAGCGTCCCCTCCGACGTACAAAATACCCCCTCGGTTAAGGCCTCAGCTGAGACCTCGCCTCCTTCTCCTTCTGTCCGACACTCACATGTCCCCGCTTGGGAACGACGCCTCCCTCGCCGCTATATTGTTGCCTCCACTCCCTCTCTGAACTCTCTGCGTCTCAATGTAGAGATTGAGACAACTGATACTCAGCAGACTCGGAGTGTCGTAGCTCTTCTGAACAGTGATGCCACTGGACTCTTCCTTGATACTCGCTATGTAGAACAACACCAACTCACTACTCGGCCTCTCTCTCATCCTATTCCAGTCTATAACATTGACGGTACGCTCAACGAAGCTGGATCCATTCGCTCAGTGGTGGATTTAGTCCTTTGTTACCAGACTCACTCTGAGCGTGCTGTCTTTGCGGTCACTAGCCTAGGAAAGCAGGACATGATACTGGGATTTTCTTGGCTACGTGACCACAACCCTGAAATTGACTAGGCCAAGGGTAAAGTGAGTATGAGCCGCTGCCCCCGACGGTGTTCTACATGTGCCAAGGAGAGTAGAGAGGAGCGCAGAGCCTCAGTCCGTGAGCGCGCTGCTATAGGTGCTTGCCGAGTTGGACACCTCCCCTTTGCAGACCTCGACCTACTGGATTCTCCTCCCTTGGCATTTCCTCATAGAGAGGCCCTCTATGAGGACGTTCGAGGTGTAGCGAGTGAAGCCCAGCTGGAAGATGGATGTGAGGGTGAATTTGTGTGTGCTCCTGACTCAGAGTTCCCAGACGGGGCCATTGAAACAGGTGATAGGATTTATACAACTACTTTACGACCTCTCCCAACTGTGGCAGAGATTAGAGCCAGCCAAACTCCTTCCCAGCGGCTAGCTCGGGCTTTTGCCACTAACTCTGCTCCTAAGTCATTCTGGGATGCAGTTCCTTATCACCTGCACAACTTTGAGGACGTTTTCTCTAAGGCATCATTTGACTCCTTGCCAGAGCGCAAGCAGTGGGACCATGCTATTGAGCTCACACCCACTGCTGAGCCCTCCAGCTGCAAGGTCTATCCTCTCTCCCTCCGAGAACAGGATGAGCTCGATGCTTTCTTGCAGGAGAATTTAGATTCTGGTCGCATCCGCCCCTCAAAGTCCCCAATGGCCTCCCCAGTCTTCTTTATTAAGAAGAAGGATGGTTCTCTACGTCTGGTTCAAGACTATCGAGTTTTGAATGCGATGACTGTGAAGAATCGCTACCCCTTACCACTCATTTCAGAACTTGTCAACAACCTCCGAGGTGCACGCTATTTCACCAAGTTGGATGTCTGCTGGGGCTACAACAATGTGCGCATCAAAGAAGATGATGAGTGGAAGGCAGCATTCCAAACAAATCGCGAACTCTTTGAACCTCTGGTGATGTTCTTTGGCCTCACTAATAGCCCAGCCACCTTTCAGACTATGATGAACAACATTTTCCGAGACCTCATAGCGGAAGGTGTTGTGTGTATATATCTTGATGATATCTTCATCTATACCAAGACTTTAGAGGAGCATCGTCAGATTACACGCATCATGCTGGAGCGTCTCCACCAACACCAGCTCTATCTCAAGCCAGAGAAGTGTGAATTTGAGCAGACCAAGGTTGAATACCTTGGACTGATCATTTCTCATGGAATGGCTGAGATGGACCCAGTCAAAGTGGCTGGTGTGGCAGAGTGGCCAGAGCCCAAGAACAAGAAGGAGGTTCAGGCCTTCCTGGGCTTTACCAACTTCTACCAGAGGTTCATTCAGGACTTCTCACACCATGCCCGGCCCCTCTTTGATCTCACCACTAAGGACACTCCTTGGCACTGGGATGTGGCACAGCAGACTGCCTTTGATGCTCTCAAACAGGCGGTCACTTCAAAGCCTGTCCTCCTATTCCCAGATGATGACTCTCCCTTCCGGGTGGAAGCCGATAGCTCAGATTTTGCTACTGGAGCTGTCTTCTCTCAGCAGTCAAAAGAGGATGGTAAGTGGCATCCTGTGGCCTTCTACTCCAAGAGTCTCAATGCCGTGGAGCGCAATTATGAGATCCATGACAAGGAGATGTTGGCTATCATTCGGTCATTTGAGGAGTGGCGACATTTCCTTGAGGGTGCCAGGCATAAGTTTGAGGTATGGACTGATCACAAGAACTTAGAGTACTTTCGGACGGCCAAGAAACTTAACCGCCGACAGGCTCGATGGTTCTTGTATCTGGCCAACTTTGACTTTTCATTGCATCACAAACCTGGGCAAAGCATGGGCAAGCCGGATGCACTTTCTAGGCAAGCTGATCATGGCTCAGGAGCTAGCGACAATGACAATATTGTACTCCTGAAGCCTGAGCTCTTTGCCATCCGCGCTCTAGAGAGTGTAGTTGGCCAGGGAGAAGAAGTAGGCATCCTTTGAGACATCCGTCGAGGTAACCGGAAGGGCGCTCGAGAAGATCTGGTAGCCAAGGCTGCTCTGGCCTTGCATGTTCAAGAGAGAACTGGAGTAAAGTCAGTCCGCACTGATGAGTGGTCTTTGGAGAACGGTCTTCTCACTTTCCGGGGACGCATTTATGTTCCCAACTTACCTGACCTCTGGAGGCAGATTGTTGAGCAGCATCATGATTCTCGGATTGCCGGCCATTCCGGCAGATGGAAGACACTGGAGCTGGTCTCTCAGAATTACTGGTGGCCTCAGATGTCATGGTACATTGGCTCTTACACCTCCACCTGTGATTTCTGTCTGTGAACTAAACCTTGTTGTCAGCCTCTTATGGGGCAACTTCATCCCTTACCTATCCCAGCTGAGCGTTGGAGTGTAGCCTCAGTAGACTTCATTGTCGAGTTACCAGATGCTCACGGATATGATGCAATCATGGTGGTAGTAGATCTCTGTGGCAAGCGGGCCCACTTCATCCCAACACACACCACCTGCTCTGCCATGGGTGCTGCTAACCTGTATCGGAAGCATGTCTGGAAACTCCATGGATTGTCAGATGCCTATGTTTCAGACCATAGACCTCAGTTTGTGGCAGAGTTTACCAGAGAGCTGTATCGCCTCCTCTAAGTCAAACTCTACACCTCCACTGCCTATCATCCTCAGTCGGATGGCCAGACCAAGCGTGTCAACCAAGAGCTGGAACAGTATCTTCGGCTCTTCTGCAATGAACGACAGGATGACTGAGATGACCTATTACCAGAGGCAGAGTTCCAATACAACAATCATGTGCATGCTGCCACCCAGATGTCTCCTTTCCTTCTGGACACTGGTTGACACCCTCGGATGAGTTTTGAGCCTCGTGGACGACCTTCAGAGAATGAAGCTGTCAATGAGTTCCTAGATCGGATGAAGGCTGTCCAAGAGGAAGCCAAGGCAGCCTTAGCTAAGGCAAAGGACGACATGGCCCGCTATTATGATCGTGGACGAACTCCAGCCCCCAAGTACAAGCTAGGAGATCGAGTCTATCTGGATGCCTCTGACATTGCTACCACCCGACTTTCTCAGAAGCTCTCTCATCGCCGTCTAGGACCCTTCCCTATAGTAAGGCAGGTAGGCCCTCTAGCCTATCGACTCAAGCTGCTTAGTGGAATGAGCTGGCTCCATCCAGTCTTCAATGTGGTGAAGCTTTCTCCTGCACCAGATGACCCAATTCCAGGTCGACGCCCACAGCCGCCACCACCTTCAGTTCTTGTAGACAACAGGGAAGAGTATGAAGTGGAACGGATCCTAGACAGTTGACTTTTCCAAAACAAGCTTCAGTTCAAGGTCAAGTGGAAGGGCTATGGAATTGAGGACATCTCTTGGGAACCACAAGAAAATGTCCATGCTCCTGCCTTAGTCCGGGAATTCTACCAGCAGCACCTTAATGCTCCCTGGGCAATTAGAGGCATCTACTCTCTTTCCAAGGTTGACCAGGCTGTCCAAAATTACTTCTACCCAGCATGTCGAGACGCCGCACTCTAGAGAGGGGGTGATGTCAGGGGACTCCTCATCTCTCTCCTTTTCTTGTTCTTTATTTCCTTTTCTTATCCTTCTTTTCCTTTCTTGTCTATCTTTTACCTTTAGTATAGTTCTCCCTTACCTTCTTTACGGGTTCTGTCCGCTCTAGCTTACCTAATAAGCTGCATGTGATCCGGTAAATACCGAGTCACATGCCAGAGCTGCATGTGATCCGGTAACTACCGAGTCACATGCCATGTCCGAGTTTTTCACTATTTAAGTTAAGGTTAGCTACCTTGTTGATCTGTATAGTTGTTTCCCATGCTTTTGGAGCCTCAGAAGCATCAGTCCTGGCATAGAGAATCCTTAGACTTGTTCTTTTTGGATTTCCCTCTGCCAGGTGAGTAGTTATTGTTGTGTTACCTATATATATTTTAATATACTTTGGATTTCCCTCTGCCAGCTGTGTGACTGAGCCATAGCCTCCAGAGGTTGCCCTTACAAAACTGACTAGATGGTGGCAGAAGAGCACCCACCATAGAGGATGGAAAGAAGGAGCAAGCTTGTGTGAGCTTGCCAGCAAATAGTCCAGCATTGATGGTGCTGGCTTTAGAGTATGAACGTACTCTGAAGAAGGAGGAAAGCCTCAAGAAAAAGTATAAAAAGCAAAGTAAGTCTGAGGACAAGAGGCCTTAGCACACATTGAGCATGAAATGCTAGCCAATGTTGTCAAGAATCAAGATTGAGGACCTTGTGTCAAGCAATGATCAGATGGTGGTGAAGGATGAGATGTCCTCCACAAGCACAAGTAGGTTGATTTGGGATTGACCTATACTGCATCCCATGTTTGAGTGGGCATTTGATCCTTGAATACCTGCCAAGTGGAATGAACTAGTGGCGTCAATGTACATGTGGAATGAACCATGCTGGATGCTGAAAGAAGAATTGTATCATCAGACTAATGACGACAAGATTTTGCCACTAAGCAAGGTATTCTTCAACAGACTCTTTGTAATGTCATGAAGAAGCAAAAGAATTGTGCCCGTGCAACTGCATACACTGAACAAGAGTGAGCTGAGGATTACCATCCTCAGAGAGAAGTATGCTTGTCTAGTGGCACAAGCAAAGGTAACCATGCATCCACGCCAAGATGTGGACTGGAAAGGCAAAAGTAAAACCACTGGTTTTACAGAGGAGGATATTCCAAACCTTTGGCTGCAGTGGCAGCAGGAATTTGCAGATATCTTGAATAGAACCAAGGAGGAATTACCCCCTTGGCATGAAGTCAATCACAAAATCAACCTTATTAATGAGAATAAAGTCTATAAGTACCACTTGCCATGCTATCTAATGGCGCTACAGCAGCAGCTCAGAGACAAAACCAATTGGTACTTGCAAGCTTAGTGGTGAAAGGCAATTACTGTGCATCCCAAAGAAGGATGGTACCTTGAGGACTGCGTTGGATGCACGCCAATGCAATGATAATACGGTAAAGAATGTAACACCATTTCCAGATTGGGAAGTGATTCAAGAAGACATAGCAAGAGCAAAGTTCAGGTCAAAGATTGACCTGACAGATGCCTACAAACAAGTGAAAATTTGCTTGTTCAACATTCCAAAAATAGTGTTTTCATTGATAACAGGAACATACGTCAGCAATATTATGCAAATAGGAGACTGCAATGCTCCTGCAATGTTTCAGAGGTTGATGACCTCTATCTTCCATGATGTGATTGAGTGGTTTGTCCATATATACCTGGACAACATCTTCATATATTCCAATTCAATCAAAGAGCACGAAGAGCATCTTCATGTTATATTTGAGCAATTGAGGTCCAACTTGCTGTACCTCAAGTAGAAGAAATGCAAGTTGCATGCTGAAACAGTAGATTGTCTCGGACACAAGATTGATAGTCAGAGTATTCACTCTGACCAGAACAAGATTGACCGCATACAAGAATGGCGTGTGCCACGGACCTATAACAATGTCCAACGGTTTGTTGGACTGGTAAATTATATTAGCAACTGTTTGCCCAATATAACAGCATATACTGGACTATTGATGTCCATTACCCAGAATGGGGCTCCATTCATATGGAGACTCATACACCAGCAGTGCCTTGAAATGATCAAGCAGATCTGTTTGAAGACTCCGATGATTTAGCCAATAGACCTCAGGCATGATGAGCCAATCTGGCTCATCTGCAATGCATTTAAGATGAGAGTCAGTGCAATGTATGGCCAGAAAAACTCTTGGCAGACTTGCAGACCTGCCAGGTTCATGTTGAAGAAGTTCACCTTGGCACAGCAGAATTATGCCATCCACAAGTTGGAGACGCTGACAATACTTAAGACACTCCTCAAGTGGAAAGACAAGTTGATGGGATACAAGATCCACATCATTACAGATCATAAAGCACTTGAGTTCTTCAAGATTCAAGCAACCCTGTCCCCCCAGCAACACCAGTGGATTGACTACATGTCAAGATACAACTTTGACATTGCCTATGTCAAAGGCAAACTGAACAAGGTCGCCAACTGTCTCTTAAGATACTTCAAGAGTGATAGAGTCGGCAAACACCATGATATGCATGATTATGTCAATGCAGATATTTGCATTGATCCCCAAGGCAATGATCTACCATATCATTGCTACAAGAAAGTGAAAGAACATGTGATGGAGCTTTGTGCCATGCAAGCAAACGAGCTTTGACAAAGTCAACGCTTGCAGGAACAGCACAAAGCCCGAGACATAGAGGCTGAGCAACTTGAGCAGGCTTAGCCAAAGAGGACATCAAGTCACAACGCAAATAGCAGTGGCTTTGGACCGTCTGGCCAAGACATTATGCTTGCAGATGCATTGGTGCCAGCAGGAGAGTATATTGACCCTCCTGTACCTCAAAACAACAAGTTTCTACATGCTGTACATAGGAAATACAACCAAGATTCATTCTTTGCTGAGATTTAGCAAAATGCAACAGCTCACTTGTGCTTCAGCATGGATGAGGATGGACTGATCAGGATATTGAATGTTTGAGGATGCAAAGTGGTATGTCTACCACACAATTAAACTCTCATTATTCAGATCATGATTCAAGCTCACAAGAGCATCGGTTACTTTAGTACCAACAAGACACTAGAATACCTGAAGCAGTGGTACTGGTGGCCTTGGATGCAGGCGGAAGTGACAAAGTTCTGTCAGACCTGCAAGGCCTGCCAGCGGTGATGACGCCCGAAAGTCACTAAGCACTGTCCTGGTAGATGGTAAACTTAGCGCCTCACGAATGAATAGCATTGGGTGGTCGCTAGTATTTTGAAAGAGTCCTGGGCAGAGTCCCAGAAGCCTAGTCTTTTTAGTGTGATTTGAACTTAGAGAAATAAACCGGTTGCTTAGCGATCTAAGCCAAAAGCCTGCAAAGCGCTAGGATGCTAGAAGTTGGCAAGAATTCTAGCGACGTAAACATTGGCAATGATGTGCTTGTATAGCACTGTAATACAAAAGTCAGTAGTCAAAGCTGGCAAGATGAAGTTGGCAAGATTGATTCACTTAGCGACTCTGAGGACTTAGAATGCGCTGAAATGAGATCTGAACTGTGGGGCATACAATTTGATGATGGCTAAGACAAAATATATACAGTATTTATAGGTGCTAGGCCGCTGTGGTAATTAAACTAAAAAGTCGCTAATTAATCAATCAAAATGGAGACCAGTGTGATAACACGTGAAAGTCACTAAGCGACATTGTTTTGTCAAGTCAGCAAGCTTTAACTCATCATTCCAGAGGCCAAATGCATGGGGGCTGTTGCTAAGGCCTGAAATCCTCACGTGGGCCTGTCTTGCATAGGTTGCTAAGCATCAAATCAACTGTAAGCATTGCTAATATCTGAAACTATCACGTGGACCTATCTCGTGTAAGTCGCTAAGCGTTGCTAAAGTGATCTGACGTTGGATCTTTGAGAAGCACTGGATTTTGATAGGCGTTGCTAAATCTGGTGTTGGTTATCATTGATCAGGGACTTGAAGGGGGCCAGGCTGGAATCAGGTGAGTAGCAGGTGATTGCCAAGTCATGTGGTTGCTAAGTCCCGTGATCCAGCGCATCACGTCCTGTAGCCTGAGTTCAATCTCTGCTAGCTGCAAAACATAAGTTGCTAAAAATAGTGCTGGTGCGCTGAGCTCTGCCCAAGTCTTATCAGCAGTCAAAGACCAGCAACAAGAAACTGGCAGGAAAGTTGCATTCTCTGCCTATCCTGACAAAACCTTTGGACTCCATTGGAATGGACTTTGTCAGTCCATTCCCCAAATCCAAAGGTTACAATTACCTTTGGGTAGTAATTTGCCACATGACCAGTATGATGCACCTGATACCAGTGCACACAACCACTACTGCATCAGAATTGTTGTGGATTTACTTGAAGAAGATTGTAAGGCTGCACGGCCTTCCAAGTTCCATAATAAGCGATAGAAATGTGAAGTTCACGTCTCACTGGTGGCAGGAGCTGCACAAGCTCCTGGGAGCTAAATTGCTCATGTTGACATTGTTCTATTTGCAGATGGATGGACAAACAGAGCGAGCAAACTGAAGTATTGCTCAGATTTTCTGTATGATAGTCCAACTGGACCAACACGACTGAGTAGATAAAACCTCTGACTGAGTTTGCAATCAATGCAAGTGTGTCAAAGACCACAAGGTACGCACTATTCAAGCTCAATGGAGGCTATATGCCCTCCATGCTTTGAGAGCTCAGAGGAGATGAGGCCGTTCACAAAAGTGTAAAAGACTTTGCATGGAAAGCATTGGAGAATCTGGCCAATGTGCACAATGTGATCATTGCAGCGCATATCATACAGGCATGACATGCAAATGACAGGCAAAGTGATGAGCCTGAACTAATGCCTGGCACATTAGTATATTTGTCGACTGAGAATCTTAACCTCCCAAAAGGGAGAGTGAGGAAGTTGTGTCCAAAATTTATTGGACCCTATAGAATCTTGGTTGCAGAACCAAGTACATCAAACTACGTACTAGAGCTGCCTGCAGCTCTACAAGCAAGATGCATCATATCCAAGTTCTATGTATTGTTACTTCAATAATACAATGCAAATGATGATGCCATGTTTCCAAATTGGATGACACCCAAAACTTATGACTTTGGTGCCACTAACAAACAGGAATGGTTCATCGAAGATATCTGGGCCATCAATGGCAGGATGGAATGCACCTTGAATTCAAGGTACGATGGAGTGCTGGTGATACAACATGGGAGCCATATCAGACTTGTACAAAGCTGGCAGCTTTAGATTGATACTTAGAGCTGCAGGGCATCAAACGCCCAAGTCAGCTTGCTAAGCGCTCACATACTTAGCCTGAGTAAGCCAGATCTGATGATGATCAGATTAATTATCTTATTTAATCATGATAAGATTATAATTGGATTGATCATGATCCATATGAATAAGATGGATAAGATATGCTATCTGATCAGATAGTACAAATCAAGAGAGGCAGATCTTTTGATTGGATCAGATTATATAACCTGATGAGTAAGAATTTTTTCTTTTTTCTCACCAACAACAATGTCTTCAAAAAATGTCATACTCATCTCAAGGTACAATGCCTCATTCACAGCCTCAGAACTTGCAGGGTTCTGGAGAAGGAGGAGAACCGCCCCTGCAACAGCAACAACAACTGCCATCAATGACAATGCCGAGTGTGGCATTGTACTCAATGATATCTCAGTTTGGGCAGCCTCCTGCTCAATTTGGACAACAGCAATTTTATCCACAGTTTATGCCAGTTCTGTACTTTCTAGGACCAGCTGGTCTTGGACAACAAATGGATCAGCAGCAGGTGATGTGGGGCATGCTGATGCAGTTTTTGCTAGTGCAGACCCATAGTGCAAGTACAATCCCATTTGAGAAGAACACACTAACTGTGCCACAGGTAGCTCTAATGGATGTCAATGAGGAGTTGTCATGACAAGGACAAGAACCAGGATGAGTTAAGGTAGCCCAACCTTGACAACAGCAAGACCAAACACCACCTCCCAGAGAGGCTTATAAAAGAGAACGGAGGCAATCACCTCCAAGAAGTTACTTAGTGCACAGAGGAGCACCGCATGAGTTCATAGAGTGCAAATGGGACAAGCCCACGTTGTGAGGTCTGATGCAAAGTCAACCCCAACCTTGAACGCCTCCTTGTTGGCATTTCTCCTCCCCAAAGCGGGTACCATCTCCGTGGCGTATATTGTATACTGAGAAGGGAAAGGGAAAGGAGGTGGACACACCTTCAGAGGTCCTGAACCCTCAAGTGGAGAGTGTTTGGAGACGATTGATGTCTGCTGGCCAAAGAGTGCCGCCAGAATCTGCATTTTTGAAGGACCCTATTGCCCAGGTCATGATCACTGGGCTGCTTGATGAGATTGTTATGCTGCAACAGCATAACAACAATATAATCAAAACATTTGCAAATGCTTTGAAGAAGCAGCCGGTGTCCCCTAAGGAACGGGCTGAGGCAAAGCACCTCAGAGCGCACAGTACAGCCCTAGAGGCAGGGCAGACCAGTGCAACAGTGCCAGAGGTGCAGATGGCACCTCTACATACCAGAGAGGCCAGAGAACTCACTCTGACCATGTCCAAGCTGTACAATGAGCTTGTGGATGTAGACGCCAGCTTACAAGGATTGTTCTCGTCAGCACATGGGCCTGCCCTGACTGCAGGGCCCATGAAGCAGCAGGACAACTTGGTGCTGTCGGTGGGTTACGTTTGATGCAGGAGTGCCCTGAAGAGCAAATGGCTCCGTATTGCAGTTTTTGCCAGTGATGCAGTTTGAGGCACCACTGAAGATTTACTTGTTCATGGTCCCTAAGTGGGACACAAGAAACAACAACGAGGTGAAAAGATGACTGCCCACTTTGGCTATGCTCAGGCTGAAGGAGCCAAGCAATGAGAGTAATGATGGAGAACACCCAGCAGACACACTGTCGAAAGGAAAGACCCTGGCTAACCGCTGACAGTGGTTAGCAAAAAAACAAGAAACTTGCAGCCCCACGCCAAGCACAAGGCTGCATGGCAATTGAAGGCAGATAGGAACTGGGCGGAGCAGGTCACAGGGAGAATTCTAGATAGCCTGAAAGTATTTGTCAATGGCATGGCTGTCGAACAGTTCAACTGGTTCTTTGGCAGTGCATGTAAGGGCAACCTCTGGAGGCTATGGCTCAGTCACACAGCTGGCAGAGGGAAATCCAAAGTATATTTAGGTAATACAACAATAACTACTCACCTGGCAGAGGAAAATCCAAAGAGAACAAGTCTAGGGATTCCCTATGCCAGGAGTGACACTTCCAAGGCTCCAGAAGCGTGGGAAGTAACTGTATAGCATGACAAAAGCCACAATAAAATTTATAATCTAAAAAAAGGAAAATCTCCGAAAATAATCAAAAACTCGGAAATTGCTATTGCCAGAGGTCATGCACATGTCTCATGTGACTTGCTTAGTAATTTGGAGGCTAGCCTTGAGATGACTAAGCCTCTGGATGCTTACTAAGCCTCTGGAAGCATTGGCTACACTTGTTTGAATGATAACTAAAGAACCAGAGCACCTCAAGGGCTGAGAATAGTACCAATAGATAGTGTTGAAAGAATAAAAGCAGTAAAGTAAAAGAGTGACAGCAGAAATAGGGAAATAAATAGAGGAAGAATGAAAGAATAAGGAGTGGAAAAAGGAAGAAATGAAGAGTCCCCTGACAGTGCATTAGACCGCCACTTTTATTATTCTTATTTGACCAACACTGTCTTTGTGAGCGACAAGGCTATTGCCACAAAGACACATGAGGAGGAGCGTGGAGAGAAGTATTATCATACCTCAATTGAGACTGGAAGAGTGGTGCTGTGGGAGTTCCCTATGAACCCCCAACAGTTGCAGAAGCTCTATGAGCTTTTGCAAAACAAGTTCAAATTGGTGGCTACACGCACTGAAGCCTATTATCTGATGCGCAAATTTCAGCACATCAGCTTCAACTGCTATGCCTCTCTGCAGGATCGGACAATGGCTCTGGTTTGTACACCAGAGTACAAACACATCACTCTCTCCCTCGACCTCTCTTCACGTCACATAAATCTGGCGGGCATGCTGACTCTAAAAGATTACCTGCAATGGAAGAATCATGCCGGAAGGCTGTTTTTTACATTGACTGGGTTTGACTCTGAAAGTGTGCAATTCACTTTCAAACTTAACAAGCTCAGGCAGAACATCCTCTACTTCTGCCACCCTAGCATGCAAAACTCTGTGCTCAGTATTGCAGTCGATTTTGCATACTGACTACACTAGCAAACGCTGTTGGGACATGCATTGACTCAGGCACTATCTCCCTCCAGACAAGCACGAGAATGGTTTACAAGGCTACTTGCCTTGATTTTTGCCTGTCTTGGATTGTATCAGGAGGCTATCACGGACTACAATGCCACCAATGCCTTTTCACTCCCATGAGCTGGACCAATGTCCAGCTCAGACCCCTCCACTTTGATGCTGCTACTATGGTCAACTTGACAGATGCAGACATTCTGCCTACAATGTTGGCAAACAGCATCCCTCTGGAATGGGTGGACCATGCCTACACCTTTGGCATAGTCTACCTTGAGACTTACTTTTTTGAGGCAAACGCTTTAATTGACCACTATTGCAAGATAGACAATGAACAACACCATTGTCTTGACCTATACGGTGAGCCACCTGCTATACAGCAGTGGGATGACTGGCAAGTGCCAACCGAGAATGATATAATCCAGCTTCACATGCTCCTAGCACATGAACATGCTCAAGGACAAGTCCACCTTGAGCGTGGACTATACTACTCGATTGGAATGAATCCCAATCATTGCGATCTTTGGCAGTGCCGGTCCTAACATGGACCGTACTCTCCATCTCCAGTACCCCAAAACACTGCGGTTTAGGCTCCTATTGCCTCAACATTGTCTGTTCTTGTTGCCTCAACATTGTCAGCTAATGCTGACATGGACATGAGGATTGACTTGGTCAGCAAATTGGCATGTCCGCCGTCTGTGTAACTTTTGTAGGTGGCTCATCTTTTTCTTCAATTCATACTGTTGGTTAACGTTGGCATCATATGCCTCCACCTGTACCGCACACAATTTTTATATATATTTTTAGTTTAAATTTTATTTACATACATACATGCCCTTTGCTCTACCATGTAGACTGCTTGGCAGTCTAAAAAGGGGGCATGTAACAGACCTACAGCTAAGCTCTACGGCCTTTTCAAAAAAGTATAATAATTATTATACTAAATAATAGTTATATTAAATAAATATATATTATTAAATTAATTAAATACATATTATAATGTTGTATGGCTGCCTTAGGTACGGCAGCCAATTTTACTGTCATACATAGCACTAGAATCGTACACCATTCTGTTTCTGCTGTGTAACTGTAAGGCTTAGCGACTACTTAACTATGTTTCACAATAGCAGAAGATTCAAAAAAATGTAGCTGGTGGCTATGGATTGACCAATCTCATGTTATTATGCAGTAGCTGAATCAGACTGCAATATTGGATTCGACTAGCTAGGTAGTGACAATACAAGATGTTGTCTTACATAAGCAGTAACTAGCTATCACGTGTCAACAAAGCATTAATAAGCCTCTGGCTGAGCTCAGCGCACCGGTGCTATTTTTAGCAACTTATATTTTGCAGCAAGCAGGAATCAAACTCAGGCTACAGGACACAACGCACAGATCATGGAACCTAGCAACTACCTGACTTAGCAGTCATATGACAATCTACTGATCACATGGCAATCACAAGACCTAGCAACCACAGGACCTTGGTGACTACCTGACTTGGTGATTACCTGATACTTGTCATGACTCGCTAACCCCACAACCAGCTCCAAACCTCGCTGCCACCCCCAGAGGTCCCGGCAAACAACTATCCCCCACCTGCCCCACAACCCTGGACCAACCCTGCCAGTGATCTCACTCCCACGCCCATTACTAACACCACCGTCAATCACCCTGGCCATCACCAAGCACTCCCAAGAAGTCACACAAACCCTCTGAACATCACTGACCCTTCTTGGACATTGCCAGCCCCCTCCAGCAATTACGCCATCACATGCATCACCTGCCCATCACGTTGTCCCCCTTGCGCATCACTGACCCCGGAAGCTCCTGACGCCACCACCACCTGATTGCCACCGACATCCACCACTCTACTCGATTGGAACTAACACTTATCAACTTGTATAGAGTCCCGGAGCTGCGCTCCAACTTGGAGATCGAGGAATTGGCCTGGAAATAGCCATAGGAGTACTTAACTAGTAGGATAAGAACTTAGTCGGTAGTCTTGATATTCACTTGCTTGGAATTACTTGAATAACTCCACTGTATCGTTGCCCTGTGTTTTGTTTTGTGTCTCTCAATCTAGTCTGCTTGTGTTTTGTAACTCCGTCTCATATTGTGCCCATTTTTGACTCCATCTCGTCTTGTGTCCTGTACTCGTCTCGAATCTCTCGCCTTGTACTTCTTTCTTTCTCTCTCTCTCTCTTGACTATTTCCCAGTTTAGCCCCAACTTGTGTTTTCTTTCCCCATTATTGATTTCAACTCTTCTCCAGTCCTGGCCTCATTTCTAGCAACACTCCGGACTCATTTATCTGTGTCTCTCTAAGTCCTGGTCTAACTCTATCTAATCTTGCCTTGCCCGCTTGGCTTGAATCGTAGAGCCCATAACCTTCCCTGTTTCACCTCCCTTAATTGACATCACCCCCTGGACTTATCCGGAACCCGCACGCACTCGCCACCCATCTTGTGGTTGCCCCAAAGATTCCTTAAATGCCCATGCCTGTCCCAGAGCATAGTGTTTTACCCCTGGAGCCCTTGTAGGTCCCAGAATTGTACACTGGAGCTATTGCATCTTCTCATAAGGGTCTCACCCAGTAGACTGAGCCCCCATGGTCAGCGAAACCTGACAACACTCACCTGACTTCAGCCCAGCCCCTATTCAGATCCCTGATCAGAGATAGCCGACTCCAGGACCTTTAGCAACGCCTATCAAAACTCATTGCTTCTCAAAGATCCAACGTCAGATTAGTTTAATGATGCTTATTGCTCATCTGACACTTAGCGACTTACTCAAAACAGGCCTCTTGATGGTTTCAGGTCTTAGCAATAGTCCCTGCATATTTGACTATTTTCACTGCTAGGTTGTTGAGTTGGCGCTTGCTGACTTGACAGATGCCATCGCTTAGCAACTTTCACGTTCCATTGCACTTGTCATTACTTTTCTTGATTGATCAATTAGCGACTTTTAGTTTAATTAACACAGCAACTTAGCACCTATAAATACTGTAGATATTTTGTCTTAGCCAGCATTGAATCATACGCCCCACAGTTCAGATCACATTTCAGCACATTCTAAGTCCTCAGAGTCGCTAAGTGATAACATCTTGCCAACTTCACTTTGGCGACTGCTTGCCGACTTTTGTCTTTATGGTGCTATACAGACACACCATTGCCAATGTTTACATTGCTAGAGTCTTTACCAACTTCTAGCACTCTAGTGTCAGGGGACTCCTCATTTCTCCCTTTTTTCACTCCTTATTCTTTCATTCTTCCTCTATTTATTTCCCTATTTCTGCTGTCACTCTTTTACTTTACTGCTTCTATTCCTTCAACACTATTTATTGGTACTATTCTCAGCCCTTGAGGTGCTCTGGTTCTTTAATTATCATTCAAACAAGTGTAACCAACGCTTCCAGAGGCTTAGTCATCTCGAGGCTAGCCTCCAAATTACTAAGCAAGTCACATGAGACATGTGCATGACCTCTGGCAATGGCAATTTCCGAGTTTTTGATTATTTTCGGAGATTTTCCTTTTTTAGATTATAAATTTTATTGTGGCTTTTGTCATACTATACAGTTACTTCCCACGCTTCTGGAGCCTTGGAAGCGTCACTCCTGGCATAGAGAATCCCTAGACTTGTTCTCTTTGGATTTTCCCCTGCCAGGTGAGTAGTTATTGTTGTATTACCTATATATACTTTGGATTTCCCTCTGCCAGCTGTGTGACTGAGCCATAGCCTCCAGAGGTTGCCCTTACAGCAGAACAAGTCTCTACATTCCGGTCTGGGAGCCCCCTTTAGCCTGCTTGAGCCCTCTCTTGTCTCTTTAGGTCACTCCTCCACTGGATTACCCTCTGCCTCTCTGTTGCTTCTATGACCCAACCAGCCCCCTCAGGACTTCTCTTGGACGCTTCTGCCCCTCAGGATGATGCCTGGGGTTGCTTGCTTGCTCTGGAGACTCAGGTGCAGACCACCCAAGCTTCCCTCACCCTCTACACCACCGAACTTGCTGGATTATGTCAGGCCACAGACACTATCTCTCAGTCCCTTCAGGCCCTCTTAAAGCGCCTCCCTCTCACTCCTACCCCTCCTCAGGCACCTCCAGTTAGGGCTGACACACCTCCAGTCCCTCACTTTGGGGCCTCTCCCCCTGTTCATGCCAATATTCCTCGTCCAGCGCTCCCAGATGCATTTAATGGTGACCGAGCCATGGGCGAGCGATTCCTGCAATCATGTATCACCTACCTTCAGCTCAGTGAGGAAGCCTTTCCTTCTGATGCTCTCAAGATTGCCTGGGTTCTTTCCTACATGAAGTCTGGACAAGCTTCAACATACGCTGATGACGCCCAAAAGTCGCTAAGTACTGTCAAGGGTAAACTGTACCTAGCTACTGTGAAAAGTAATGCGTTGGGTGGTCACTAGTTGAGAGAGAGTCTGGGCAGGGTCCCAGAGGCTTAGTTTGTTAAGGAAAATTGAGTAATTGGAAGAAAGGTGCTTAGCGATCTAAGCCGTGTAGCCTGTGAGGCGCTAGGGTGCCAACAGTTGGCAAAGACTTGGCGACGTAACGTAGTCGAAGTGTGCTCGTATAGCACCTAGACAGTCGGCAAGACTGGCGAAGAAGCGGCAAGCTTAGCGTAGTCGGTAAAAAACAGTAAGTCCCTTAGCGACTTTGAGGAACTTAGTGTGCGCAAGTTGTGATCTGAACTGGGGGGGGATGGAATTTGATGCTCTTAAGACAAAATATGTACAGTATTTATAGGCGCTAAGTTGCCGTGTTAATTAAGCTATAAGTCGCTAAGTAACAAAATGGGGAATGGATTATGACAAGAAGAATAAAATGTGAAATAGCTAACCCGCGGCGTCTATCAGTCGGCAAGCGCTAAGTCACCAAGTGAGCACTGAAAGCAGTCAAATAAACGGTGACTATCCTGGGGTCTGAACCGATCAAGGGGGCTGGCGTCGCCAAAGTCGCTAAACATCAGTAAAGTTAAGCGTCACTAACCGCTAGGCACCGGGGCTGAGGAAGTGACATCTTGCTGATAGCCGTCGGCAAGTCGTTAAACGCATAATCTTATAAGGCACCAGCTATTTTTGATCGGTGACCTGTTATCGAGCCTGAGGTTATGTGTGCGGTCCGTGCGTTAACAGTCAGATGGGCGAGTCCCATGGTCTAGAAGTCCCGTGCGCTAAACATCCCGTGGTTGCTTAGTCATGTGTAGTCTGCGTCGCACCTGATCGCCTGAGTGAGTTGCCAAACCTCTATCAACAAAAGTCGCTAATTATAGCTTTGCTGCGCTGAGCCCGGCCCAGGTCTTATCAATGCACTACGAGTTTTTCGACGTCCTGGAGGAGTAGAGAGCTTTGGAAGCTGGAATCAGTTTGAGAAGGAGTTTCAAACTGAGTTCTTTTCCTTGGACCCTGCTAAGGTGGCAGCCCTTACTCTCCAAGACCCCCATCAATATGGATAGGGAAAGCGGACCTTAGATGAGTACATTGACTCCTTCCGAGCTCTGGTTGAACAGGCTGGCTATCCAAGCGGTCTTCAGCTCTGTCTCACCTTCCGAGATGGCCTCCTCTCCTCTCTCATAGATCAGATTGATAGCATGGCCAAAGGACAACCTGACGACGCATGTATTGAGTCTTGGTATCAGGTAGCACGTGACCAGTGGCAGCTCATGGAGTTAAGGCATGAGCTCCACCGAGAAACTACCTCTTGCTCCACCTTGCATGCGCCTTTACCTGCTCATCCTCCCATCTCCCTCAACTGTGGCAGAGATTAGAGCCAGCCAAACTACTTCCCAGCGGCTAGCTCAGGCTTTTGCCACTAACTCTGCTCCTAAGTCATTCCGGAATGCAGTTCCTTATCACCTGCACGACTTTGAGGACG
>QLOM01002165.1:0-13176 GCA_003313785.1 Termitomyces sp. MG148 | reverse complement strand
GTCTCCGGTAGCCCCCTGGGGAGGACGCGTGAATGGTTCCCCGGGGGTGCGTACGTGGGACCGGATTGCCATTTGTGGGTCATTAGCTGGCTAGGGTGGACATAGGATACGCTGCTTTGGTCTGCTCCCCAGAAGCGGGGTGGGTGCAAAAGGTATTGCTCGATGGGTAGAGGGGGGTAGATGGGCTGAGGAGTGTGGGAGTGGTAGGAGTTTTCGGGTATGGGTCGCCCGTAGGCATCAACGTGGTAGACAGGAGTTTGGTAGGTGTGAGCGTACGTAGCCATTTGAGAACGGGGTAAGGTTGAGTCTTGATATTATGTCAGGTTCCGCTGACCCGGGGGCTCAGCAATTCTGGGCAAGGCCTTACCAAGCGGACTCGAACAGCTACGGACACGCCGGGACTTAGAGAGGACCGGAGGAAGGCGCCAGGACGAGGCGACGTGCGCCGGGAGCGTGGGGAGACCAGACAAAGTGTCCCGGGGTTGGCGCGAGCAAGGGGCGGGCGCCGGACGAGAAGGTTCTACTGGGGAAAGTTCAGGTTAGACGGCGCAATGAGTGGCGTGCCAGTGGCGAACTATCCGGAGAAATCAGGGGGCTGATAGGCGAATAGGCAATTTAGAGTTTGACAGGTGCGGGACCGAGCTCAGAGGAGCGGAGAATGCGGGCCGGGAAGATAAGAGATCGGAATACGAGAAGGGAAGGGAAGGAGAAACTCGAGGCAGAGACGAGGACGGAGGAAAGAGACGGATGAGCAAAGGAGATGGAATTAAGAGAGTAGATAGAGACAATGGACAGATACGAGTCGAGAGAGTAGAGACGAATACGGACTATAGAAATGGAGACGAGTACGAGACGATAGAATGGAGACAAGTACGAGGCGAAGTTACGAGACCGGAGCGATACGAGAGGAAAACCGGAGAGTATGGGCAATATCAAGACTACCGTACTTAGTGCTACAGGGGGGCTTATATACTGACTACACGATGAGGCAGGTCCGGGGTCCCAGTTCTGGGTCTGGGGCTGCTCCGGGGCTCTGGTGGTGTCCCAGAGCACCTAGGAGGACAAAGGAAAACCGCGGGTGTCGGCTGGGAGTGGCGCCGTTGCTTTGGGAGTCGCAGTAGCGCCGCACAAGGGAGGACGTGGTGCAACAAGAGGACGCGATGAGGCATGATGTGGGGGTTGATGTGGGACGAAGCATGATGCGTGGGTTGATGCGCAGGGCGATGCATGATGCGTTGAATGATGCGTGATGCGTCGGATGTTGTGTGAGTCGCCGTGCTGTCACGCCGGGGATCTCCGGGGGTCGTCGGCAGTGTTTGTGGGGTGTCCAGGGGGAACGTCAGGGTCGACCGGGGTATGACGTGATGGCCGTGTTGGGTGTTCGTGGGGTTCATCCCGAGTCGAGGTCGTGCGAGGGGTGTTTGCCGGGGTGTGTGGTGTGGTCCCGGGCCCGGGGCTCAGGCCCGGGGGTGGGTCGTGATAGTCCCTTCGCAGGTACGTACTTCTTTGTCCCACTGCCTGCCGCCCGGTCCTGAGTTACCTTACCAGTTTTCCCTGGCCGACCTTGCGTTCCTTATCCCTCCGCCACGCACTCCACGGCTCCATCCCAACAATCCCGCCTGGGGAGCCGGTACCACTGTTCCCGCAGGCAAGGGAACCATACGCCTCCTGGATTTCCCCACCCGGCGTTGCGTGCGTGAGGAGCAGGGCCCGGTAAGTCCTTGCCTGTCCCTTGTGTGTGTATTGGTTGTCCTTATCTGTCCGCAGTGTGATTCCTGCATCATAAAGAACATCAATGGTTTTTGCTGGTACCCCGGTCCCCAACGGCCTTGTCATCCCTGTACCGTTGCCGCGAAACGCTGTACCTTGTCCGGCGCGAGTTTATGTAATTGCAAAGCTGCCAACCACGACGCCGTGGGCCTTGCCCTTCATGTTGCCCGTGTTCGTGCCGCTCGCAAGTTCCTCCGGCTTCACGGGAGAGGTGCCGAGATCAAGCGCGGCTTCTCTGCCGGTGTTGGCTTTCGGGCTCGGCCTCCTCCCGCCCTTAAGCGCAAGCGCCCTACTGACCCCGCTGCAGACAACAGCCCTTCCGACGGCGGTGAGTATGCGCCTCCTTCGAAACAGTCGCGGAGCCTTTCGACCCCTCCCGCGAGGACCTCGACCCACGTCCTGCGCCTGTGCCCTCCCTCTTTTGGACCCACTTGCCCGCTTCCCAATCCTCGCCTCATACTGTTTGTGATCCTGCCCCCTGTCCCCCGTGCCTATCTTGCTCACGCCACACGATCCAGCCCTCCGCCTCCACCGGCTCCTTCTCCTCCTACCATGGCTTCTCTCCCTTCTATTACCGTTGTTTGTCAGATTTCCTCCCGCACCGCTCCTAGCACGGGCCGTTCTTCCGACGCGTCCACTAGCACCTCGTCCTCTGCCACTCCCATGGTTCCCTCCGCTGCGCTTCCTTTGCCTGACCCCGATACCGACGCTGACGCGGAAGGCAAAGACGAGGGGGTCCCCAGTCATGACAGCTCCTCCATCAGTTCCGGCGGCCGTGCTTCGCCCTCCCCCACGGACCTCATCGATCTAACATTTGACTTTGGTCCCCCGGCGGTTCCTTTGGTCGTTGCGCCTGCTGTTTTCCAACCAGAACACAATCGCCCCGAAGCGCCCCGAAGCGCCTCCAGCGCCTGACCCCGATACTGACGCTGACGCGGAAGGCGAAGACGAGGGAGTCCCCAGTCATGACGGTTCCTCCACCAGTTCCGACGGCCGCACTTCGCCTTCCCCCTTGGACCTCATCGATCTCTCGTCCGACTTTGGCCCTCTGGTGGTTCCTTTGGTCGTTGCGCCTGCTGTTTTCCAACCAGAACCCAACCATCCCGAAGCGCCTCCTGCGCCTCCGGCACCTCGCCCCATCGTTGCCTCCGACACCGCACCCTGGATGTCTTGTGTAGCACGCGCGTTATCCGAAACCCCATCTTTGTCGGCCTGGCAGCCTTATCGCCTGGTATGTCAATCCTCTACCTTGGATTATTTTTCCTGAACTGCCCGCAGCCTTCCCCTAACTACCTGCCGCTGCCCCCTACCCTCCTAGATGCCGAAGACTGGCTGCGCCTTCCGTCTGGTCTAACCGCTCCCGTCAACTTTTACCAGTCCTGGGTCACTCTCGAGCGCGATCTTGACCGGGCCCGCGCTATGCTTCAGTCCTACCGAGTCCGAGTCAAAGCTGACCGCCGACGTTATCTAGTGGCCCAACAAGCCCTCTCCACCTCCACCTTACAGTCGAATGCCGTCGCCTATTTTGCCGCGGAGTGCCATAGCGCTATCCAGTGGCAAGTTCGAAACCACATCCCTGCCAATGCCTTCCTGCCGGAACGCAGCCCCCCCCTCTCCAACGTCATCCCCCTGGAGGACTTTGATCCCTCCAAAAGCGACTCTGACATGGACTGTTCCTAGGCCCGCAGATTAGTGTCCCTGGACCTAGATGTTTTTCTTTGTACTTAGATGTCTTGGTGTGCCGTAATATATCTTGTTCCCCACGTTCAACTATTTTGCGCTCAGGTTCCATCATTGCGTGCTGTAAACATTAAAAGAAAAATTTAACTTATTGGTTAGTGATCTTTGTGGCTTTGGCCACTCATTAATCCTCATGTTGTTCTTCTTGGTTGGTCCCATAGTTTTCCGTAGCTCCTTCATCGTTGTCCAGCAACTCGGTTTCCTCCAGCTCCCATAGCCTTGCTGTATCAATGTCCAAGGCCATGTCCGGCAGCTCGATACATTCCCTCGGAAAGTATGGGATGAGCCTAAACGCTGCTACCGGCCGGTGCAGTACCGACCCGTCCAATTTGCATAGAACGTACGCTCCCCCCCGGTTACGTGACACCACCACCAGCGGGCCCAAGTAACGCGGTTTCATTTTCCAGTTGTGCGTAACCTCTATCCTTGTATTCCTCATCAATACTAGTGTGCCCCGCTTGAAATCGTAATCTTTGATAGTGGCCGCATTGTCCTGTTCGAAGCGGATTGCTGCCTGACGGCGGGCTTCGAACACCGTGCTATGTAGCTGTTCTAGTTGCTTGTATTGTCGTTGCAGATCAATAGCCCGTCGCACTACCAAGTCCGTTGCAGACAAAATTGTGTTTGGCGGTGGTTGTAGGTAAGTGGCTTCTATGATGTCGGCCGGCAGTAGCGGATGTGTCCCGGTGGTGGTGTAGTACGGCGAACATCCCATTCTCCGCCGCACCGTTACCCGTTCCGACCAAAACACGGAATACACGGCTTCGCTCCACCAACTTTCGTCCCCATCTATGGCCTTGAAGAGTGCTTGTCTTACGTTGAAGTGTGGTCTTTCCACTATCCTGTTGGCCCGTTTATTGTAACCCGATATCCAAATATGGTTATACTTCTTTGCCAAATGTGCAACGGCCTTGATAATGGGCGCCCCGTTGTCGGTTACTATTTTGTGCAGTGTTCCCCACCGGCATATGATGTCCTCAAATATCCAGTTACCGACTGCCTCCGTGTTCTCTTCAGGGAACATCGGCCTTGGATGATATACTTGAAGCGGCGCGACTTGGGCATGACCATGGTGTCTATGTATATTTTTCTGAAGAGGGGTGCCGGAGTCGCTACAATTGGCGGAATCAATAACTTGGTAGTTTGCTGTACCTGACAGATGTGACACGTCCGCACATACCAAATGATATCCGCCTGCACTTGCGGCCACCAGAACCGTTCCAATAAAGCCGCCCTGGTCGCATACATCCCTCTGTGGCCTAGGTCGTCGTGCATTGCTTGCAGTATTCTGATCCTCTTGTCGGGTTCGATAACTAGCTTGTGTGCTCCAGCGTCATCCCGTCTCCAGAGTCTGCTTCTGCTGATGAAGAAGTTTGTGGCGTACCAGATGAACCGCCGGTATTCTTCATCCTCCATGTCGCTGGGTCGAACCAAATCCCCTATCCATTTCCTTATCCTTTCCATGCGGTGGTCTTCCGCTTGAGCCTTTGCGCTTCTAGGTATGGAGTTATATACCAAATGAGTATTGTCATTGCGTAGCTTCCGTGGCTCCTCCGCCAAGCGAACTTCCGGTCTCTCGGTTGCGTCACATTTGTCCGTAAGTCCATAGATCGCTACCACTGTATCTTGTCTCCGGACATTTGAATTGTACCCGACTAAGGGTGGTAGGCAGTGTCCGAATGGTGACGCTTCCCTTAGTACCCAAGCCGGCAGTTGTAAGATATGTAAGAAACCGTGCATCCGATCTATCCAGTCGTCGAAGACCTCATTGTCGCCCTCGTCTGGTTCTGGGTCGCCCGGCTGTTGCGGTCGGCGGGACAGTCCATCTGGCCCGTGGAATTTGCTTTTTACATGAACCAATTTGAAGTGAAACAGTAAAATCGCCACGATCCAACGGTTCATACTTGCCGACGGTTGAATATTCGGATGAAATAACATACCTTTGATGTACGGCGCATCCACCTCAACAATGAGGTTCCTTACACCGATCAAATACATCTGCATATTTTGCAAAGCCTGAAATAGACCATAAAGCTCCAATTTCGGTTGGCTGTACCTTGATTCCCGGTCGTTAAGCGTTATGGACCCAAAGCGATTATATCTCCATTGCTTCCGATTTGCCGCTGCGCACTGGCAAAGGAAGAATCCCACGGCGATGTAGGAGGTATCGACCGCTAAGATAACCGGATCTGCCGAGACGTAGTCTATCGGTACGAGGGGATTTGCAGTTTTAAGTGCTGCCACTAAATTCCATTGCGCCTCGACTTGTAAGTCCCCGAATTCGAACGGTACATCTTTACGTGTCAGTTTGACAATGTGGTGTGCCCAGTGTGTGAAGTTTTTTACAAATATCCGTAAAACCCCTATGGACCCTAGGAACGCGCGCACCTCAGATATGTCTCCACAGGGTCCCCACCGTTCCAACAGCCCTAGTCGGCTTTCTTCCGGAATCCGTCCTTGCAGCATGCATACGTGCCCTAAAATCTTAACTTGTTCCATGCAAAGTACCAGTTTGTGTCCCAAGAATGTACCTCCGCAGTACTTCATCCACTGTAGTACCTGGTTTAGGACCTCAAAGAATTCCCAAAGTGCCAGTCTTATGTTCGGGTTCCGGGGATGCGTGGCGGGTTCTCCGTTAATTAGTTTCCAATCCTTCGGGCCCTTAACGCCAACGTCGTCAATAAATACTAGCACAAATAAGGGGATCTCTGGTTGCAGGATAAAGACCACGTCGTCATGGAAGATTGGTACCAAGTTAGTCCATCCCATCGGTAAGGTCACCAACCTCAACGCCCCGAAAGGGGTCTGGAAAGTCGTAAGATCGCGCAAGATCGGAGATATTAAACGCTCGTCGTATCCAACATATAGGTCGAGTGTGGCACCACAGATTCTTCCCGCGAACGACTCGGCTACATGATCCGGGTACGGTGGGACGCCCGAGTGCCAAATAGTTACCCGATTAAGGGGTTCCAGGCTGTGTACGATCCGTAGCTTACCATTCTTTTTCAGGTTAAAACTCCCTCGCTCGGTATCTTCCCATGCAAACGCCCGATTCTGTTTTGCCATAAGGTCGGTGAGTACCCTTAGTTTGGCTTTTGATAGGAAACCAGTGTCGTGATCTTTTATGAACTGTTCCAGCCGCTCTGCCGTAAACTGCCCTGTAGGAACCGTCAGTGGTGGGTTCAGATTTAGGGCGGGTATTGATGCTAGCGGGTCTCCGATAATATTCCTTTCGATGCGGTAGTCCTCTGCCACGTTGATAAGACCTGGGCTGGGCTCAGCGCAGCAAAGCTATAATTAGCGACTTTTGTTGATAGCAGTTTGGCAGCTCACTCAGGCGAGCAGGCACGACGTAGACGACACATGACTAGGCGACCATGGGATGTTTAGCGCACGGGACTTCCAGACCACGGGACTCGCTCACCTGACTGTTAACGCACATGACCTTGGGCTCGATAACAGGTCACCAATCAAAGATAGCCGGCGACTTATAAGATTAAGCGTTTAACGACTTGCCGACGGCTATCAGCAGGTCGCCACTTCTTTAGCCCCGGTGCCTAGCAGTTAGCGACGCTTACCTTTACCAACGCTTAGCGACTTTGGCGACGCCAGCCCCTTTGATTGTTTCAGACCCCAGGATAGTCACCGTTTATTTGACTGCTTTCAGTGCTCACTTGGTGACGTAGCGCTTGCCGACTGATAGATGCCGCGGGTTAGCTATTTCACATTCTATTCTTCTTGTCATAATCCATTCCCCATTTTGTTACTTAGTGACTTATAGTTTAATTAACACGGCGACTTAGCGCCTATAAATACTGTACATATTTTGTCTTAGGAGCATCGAATTCCATCCCCACAGTTCAGATTGCAACTTGCGCATACTAAGTTCCTCAAAATTGCCAAGGGACTTACTGTTTTACCGACTACGCTAAAGCTTGCCGCTTCTTCGCCAGTCTTGCCGACTGTCTAGGTGCTATACGAGCACACTTCGACTACGTTACGTCGCCAAGTCCTTGCCGACTGTTGGCACCCTAGCGCCTCGCAGGCAACACGGCTTAGATCGCTAAGCACCTTTCTTCCAATTACTAAATTTTCCTTAAACTAAGTCTCTGGGACCCTGCCCGGACTCCTTCTCAACTAGCAACCGCCCAACGCATTACCTTTCACAATAGCTAGGTACCGTTTACCCTTGACAGTACTTAGCGACTTTTGGGCATCATCAACGTGTCCCGGTACCAGTTTCACCTTTAAGGCTACAGGTTTATACTTTTTCTTGGTCTGTATGCCCTTGCGTTTTGCTATTCCGGCAAACGTCCCCAGTGGGTTGTCGGCCCTAGTCTTGGTCGGAACTTCTGTTTGGCGAGTCTGACGATCGTTGTTACAGTTGGTAGATTTTTGTTTTGTGTGCCCTAGAAGGTAACTGTCAGTGAGTAGTATTGAATCGTCGGGGGCAATGTGTTTGAACAGTTCAGACGCGGTGATATAAAGGTAGGCCAACGTGGCCTCATATGCTCCTTGGGAGCTGTTTTTTATAGGTTGCTTGGTAGGTACATGCTTGGGATCGGAAGAGGATAAGCTGTTTGTAGAGACCGTTCCTGGAACGGCCTCGTCAATTAGTGTGTATGAAATAATTTCTGCGGTATTGTCCTTGTAGTTGTATTCCAGCGTCAGCGTGACATCTCCATAATCACCGCCAATCACTTCCTCGATGCCGTCCGAAAACACTCGTGACCTTTGGTATCCACCGGAACGTACTGTTGGGTGGGCCGTCTCTTATCTGGGGGACTCCCGCGAGGATAAGTAGGTATCGTTCGTACGGCCCCCGTGTTTGGGTCGGTTATGGTGATCAACGTATTTTCCATGCTATGTGTTTTGACTGCACTTCTGGTGAGGACATCGAAGGGTTTTCCTAAGAGTACGTCGTACGCTGGTTGACGGATGACGTGTATCTGTAAGAAAAGGGTTATATCGTCAAATACGCACGGCACGTTAGTCGCTAATCCCAGGGATGCGTCAATGGCTCCGTTGGCGCTTTGCATATGCAATACGATCGACGGATCGTAGGAGATCCCGATCCGATTTGCCACATCTTCCGACATGGAAATTATCTGGGACCCACTATCCACGATACATTCCACTTCCGCTTTCTGTCCTATGAGCGCGGTTATGGACCTAAGCGAATCGGTATCTCGGGCTACGCAGAACTTCTCCAGAACGGCGCCTAGCGGTAAGGATTTGAGGTAGTTTAACACCGGGTCTGACAATGTTTGCAAGGCGTAGTTGATGGTGGTTAGATCATTGGTGTTAGAGAGAATACGTAAAGATTTTCCGCCACTATCCACTACCTCGACTGAAGAGATTTGTGCTTCCTCTACCCCATCGTCCGTAACTTCTTCTATCTGGGCTATATTCGTTGCCAAGATGCGTTTTGGCGTAACCGCTGCCCTAGCCAAATTGCGTACGTCCGGTGCAATGCTCAGGACTTCCCCAACTGTCATCATGACATAAGCCTCCATCAACCGTCCAAAGACCGCTTTGGTGTGTTCTACCGATTGTATTGGTACCTCCGTTTGGTAGGCCCCGTCGTTTTGTTTGTCCGGCTTGCCCATCACCCTGTCTGCGGGCGGAACATATTGCCACGGGATGCCAGAGAACGGGTGTAGCGGTGCTTCCGGATCCGGCACCTCGGTGACCGTAGGCCTGTTGACGGGTCGGTTAGTCCCTTCGGTCGGCATGGTTTGCTTGACCGGAGCAGCCTCGGGAGTGACCATTGGCCGGTAGTCAGTTAATGGACGCTTTGCTTTGGGGATCTGGACCCCATCCATTACCTGGCGGTTACGGTTTCCCGCCTCCCGTAATTCTAATACTTCCAGTTGCTCTTTGAGGGCTGCAATCTGCTGCCCTATGTCTGTAGTGACATTCGCAAAAGTAGCCGAGGGTGCCGGTACCTGTGTCTTTGCCGGAGAAATTTCAAACACCAGCTGCTGGATGTTGGTCTGAACAGGATCCGGGTTCGTGGCTATGTTGCCCGGGTTGCGGCGGTGGTACTCGTTGACCCTGTCTTTGTAAAGGGGTTTACTGGGGTCATAGGGAATGAAACCGCCCGACGGAAGAACTACCTTTCCTTCTGCATTTCATCGGCATTGCCCCTGCAGGATGTAGTCTTCAAGAACGTTACATCTGCCCCTAACCATGGTATGCCCGATTTCTCCACAAAAATGGCAGCCATCTCCTAGCAGCGGACGGCTATTCTGTCGGTTGTTCCCTATCCCTCCTCCGCTTGGGGCCACCACTTTTTCTAGGGCTGCCGCCACGGCCAATTTTATGATATTGCCAAGATCTTCTTTCTTAATATATCCATTGTCTGTTGCGGGCGTATTTGCAGTGCTGTGTGTTGCTTGCGTTCCTGGTGCCAGCAATACCCCTCCAGCGTATCCTGTTGGCGGGGCGGGGGTTGGCGCGGAACTGGTATCGGTGCCGTGCAATATCCATACGCCGGCCTCATATACCCGACTAACCTCGTGAGGCTCGTCAGGGTGGTGGTTGGGAGCTAAGATCTCCAACCGTCTCACTATTTTCGTCCATAGTGATGTCGGGAACCCCTGCTGGAAGTACCGCTTTTCCTCGTTCGTGGAGATTTTGTCGTGACTCTTTAGCCATTGCGCAATTTGTTGGAATGTTTGGTAATAGTCCGAGAGCTGGCCCAATGTAGTTAAGCCCGTACGGAACGTGCCCGTTACGTGCCTTTCCAGGTTGCTCACCACCCATTTGGCTTGCTCCTCTGCTCTGGGATATAATTTCACAATTGTGGCTTTCCACTCCGTGTAGGTGTACAGGTGGTTTGGTTTGCCGGTATCACCTTCAAACTGCAGAATACATGTCCATAGTTCCGCCGTGTCGTACGACACATATCGTGCTGCATATTCCTTCTTATGGCGCTCGTCCGTGACCTGGCAATCGCAAAACAAGTACTCTAATTTGTGGAAGTAGTGAGGCAGCTCCCTTGGCTTGTTTTCATTCCATTTTGGGGCTGTTCCGCTGCCCCTGGTCGGCATCTGCAAAGCGGTGTTTTCCTCCATTCTCCTGGGTTGACTATCTTCGATTAGTTTTGGTGGGTGCTGAATGGGTGTCAGTCGAGGAGTGGCCGGTACCGATATGTCGAATGAGAAGAATTCGTCTAGCGGGGTTACCGGTGATAAGTTTCTTGGGAATAGATCGGGGATATCGTCAACGGTTAGTCTCCGGTATGCTGCTTCTAGTTCTTCCGCTAAGGTAGGCGGTACGTGGCGCCTTGTTGAAGGGGTCGGGTCGGTTAATCTGATTCGGATTGGGATTGTTGATAACGGTGGAAAAAGACTTGATGGCGGTTCCGCAGCTTCCCGGCGTTGCCTTTGTGCTCTAGTTTCTGGTGGTATTCTGTAAAAGAGTCCCTTGCAGTGGGCTCCAATATGATAACGTCACTAACTTCCTATAAGCAGAATGTTGACTTTTGTTAAGTCTTTATTATTAGCGTGCTATAGGGGTGACTGATAGTCAGCAAAGAATCTTTCGAGGATAACCACCTGATTGCTCTAAGTTGACCGTCTGAGCGCGTGATGGAAGTAGCTGTCGGTAGGACGGAAGCTTTTTCACAGAAACTTCTAGCGGTTTATCGGGATGTTATGTTTTTGCAGTAGACGACGGATCGGTAGAAGCGCGGTAAGAGAGAGGACGCTGTCGGAATCGGTGACGGAAACGCTGTTGGATACACAGGACGCAATGGACAAGTTCGGAATGTCTTTTGAACTCTGTATTGTAAACTCTGGACTATGTTTTGAGGTGAAAGAGATGCTTTATTCCGAACATATTGTACAGTTTTTATAGTATCCCATCCGACTAAGGTTCCTCCATTGTCTCTTAGCGGATCCTGCTTTCCTTCTCCGCTATCCGCTTTCCGTCCCCTATTCTTCCATCATTCCATTCCTCTGTTCCTTTCTGGGGTTCCGCGGTGGATACCGCCGGGTTTGTTCTGTACCGTTTTTTGGTCTGTTCCCAACCTATCCCGTCTTTGGGTCCTGTTGGTCCCACTGAAGGGCGGCGTCCTCATTTGGGATACTTTTGCTCTTTTCCACCCTCAGTGCCGGGCTGTCCCTATCAACGCCCGCAACAGACAGCGGATATATTAAAAAAGAAGACCTTGGCAATATCATAAAATTGGCCGTGGCGGCAGCCCTAGAAAAAGTGGTGGCCCCAAGCGGAGGAGGGATAGGGAACAACCGATAGAATAGCCGTCCGCCGCTAGGGG
Source organism: Termitomyces sp. MG148 (assembly GCA_003313785.1). Taxonomy (NCBI): domain Eukaryota; kingdom Fungi; phylum Basidiomycota; class Agaricomycetes; order Agaricales; family Lyophyllaceae; genus Termitomyces; species Termitomyces sp. MG148. The sequence goes on along the minus strand of QLOM01002165.1, from coordinate 1,382 downwards.
ATGGCTGCCATTTTTGTGGAGAAATCAGGCATACCATGGTCAGGGGCAGATGTAATGTTCTCGAAGACTACATCCTGCGGAGGCAATGCCGACGAAATGCAGAAGGAAAGGTAGTTCTTCCGTCAGGCGGTTTCATTCCCTACGACCCCAGTAAACCCCTTTACAAAGACAGGGTCGACGAGTACCACCGCCGCAACCCAGGCAACATAGCCACGGGAACTCTCTTGGCCAACGTGAACCCGGATCCCGTTCAGACCAACATCCAGCAGCTGGTGTTTGAAATTTCTCCGGCAAAGACACAGGTACTGGCGCCCTCGGCTACTTTTGCGAACGTCACTACAGACATAGGGCAGCAGATTGCAGCCCTCAAAGAGCAACTGGAAGTATTAGAATTACGGGAGGCGGGAAACCGTAACCGCCAGGTAATGGACGGGGTCCAGATCCCCAAAGCAAAGCGTCCGTTAACTGACTACCGGCCAATGGTCACTCCCGAGGCTGCTCCGGTCAAGCAAACCATGCCGACCAAAGGGACTAACCGACCCGTCAACAGGCCTACGGTCACCGAGGTGCCGGATCCGGAAGCACCGCTACACCCGTTCTCTGGCATCCCGTGGCAATATGTTCCGCCCGCAGACAGGGTGATGGGCAAGCCGGACAAACAAAACAATGGGGCCTACCAAACAGAGGTACCAATACAATCAGTAGAACACACCAAAGCGGTCTTTGGACGGTTGATGGAGGCTCATGTCATGATGACAGTTGGGGAAGTCCTGAGCATTGCACCGGACGTACGCAATTTGGCTAGGGCAGCGGTTACGCCGAAATGCATCTTGGCAACAAATATAGCCTAGATAGAAGAAATTACGAACAATGGGGTAGAGGAAGCACAAACCTCTTCGGTCGAGGTGGTGGATAGTGGCGGAAAATCTTTACGTATTCTTTCTAACACCAACGATCTCACCGCCATCAACTACGCCTCACAAACATTGTCAGACCCGGTGATAAGACCAGGGTTGGGCTCAGCACAGCAAAGCTATAATTAGCGACTTTTGTTGATAGAAGTTTGGTGGCTCACTCAGGCGATCAGGCGCGACGCAGACGACACATGACTAGGCGACCACGGGATGTTTGGCGCACGGGACTTCTGGACCACGGGACTCGCCCACCTGACTGTTAACGCACGGACCGCACACATGACCTCGGGCTCAATAACAGGCCACCAATCAAAGATAGCCGGCGCCTTATAAGATTACACGCTTAACAACTTGCCGACGGCTATCAGCAGGTCGCCACTTCTTTAGCCCCGGTGCCTAGCAGTTAGCGACGCTTACCTTTACCAACGCTTAGCGACTTTGGCGATGCCAGCCCCCTTGATTGTTTCA
>QLOM01002164.1:6036-18586 GCA_003313785.1 Termitomyces sp. MG148 | reverse complement strand
GGCTCATTCATTGGCTGTGCATAGCCTACCCTTTCTCCTTTGCTTGATGGGATACTGCTCAAACTATCTTGGATACATTGTTGGATTTAACATGAGACTTCATTTGTGAACGCTACTCATACTCACCACAATTTTAGAAAGAAATCAAGGGCAGCATCCCTTGCAATAAGGGGGGCATCACCTATTTGACAAGGTGGCAACAAGCTTTATGCATTGTCACCAGAGAGGCCCTGTTCATTATGCAAGAGAGTGTTACATGGGGTTGGCTCAATGACTCCTTACTAGAACAATGCACTACACCAATTGATTGTGCAACTGGTTGAGACATCATCTGTTCAAGGGTTCTGGGCAATTTGTGTCACAATTGGTTCAGTCATATTAAGGCTTTGGTAGGCTGGCAACCTTTTTGGGATCAGCTATTATGTATAGGATGCAGTGTTATATATTGTGCAGCGCACCATGCTGGGCAACAAGTAATTTGGGACAGGCTGCCTGCTTTATTTGGTTTCACGGGATACGTTGGAGAACATGGAGGCAGCAGACAATTAAGTTACATGCTTGATCACTATGTGCTTGATTGTATGCAATCATAATGACTACATGCGTTTTAGAACATGAAATTTGGAATGATTAAAGTAGTTCCATACTATTTACTGCAGTCATTGACCTGTATGTCAGGATGCAACAAAATGATGATATAGTTTTTTTCCAGTGAGTAACCTCTGCAACAAAGAGGCGGGCATGACCTTCAAACCAAAGGACATGTGGGGTCAAAATCTAGAAAAGTACGTGGTTGTTAGGCATGAGTACACATTGTAGCAGACTTTGCAATCAAAGAGCGCTCATGTGTTATTTTTCCTATTTCAAGTGATTTTGCTTAAGCGGATACTTGATATCATGTGACTGTTTCTCATCTCAACAACCTCTCTAAATCAAATTGATGTTAAAATTACAGTAAATAACTTTTGTATATACACTTGAACAAAATTATTGGACAAATCCTTGTTTCTCTGCTACACATAAACCCCTACGGCACTTGGTCCAGCCAAATACCAACTCAGATTGGTGGATTTTCTACATAAGAGGCTGATCAACCAGAGAAACTGTTGACCAAAACGTCCCCCCTGTCACATTGAGTGGATCCAAGCCTGTGATTGTCAAACAAACTAATATGTCAAATCCTTCAGGAGAGGCAAAAAATTGAAACCAGTGGCAACCACAGCCATTGTCAACACCTAATCAATCCAAAGTACACTCCAGAGCACAATCAACGGCTATCTTGCTCTACTCAACCAGATCAAGAAGGAAGCAAAATCTTGACTACAACAAAGAGTTAGACACCTTCAAGATTATATATTGTGACCTCCATTTGAGTGGATATCTTCTCATTGATCACCCAAATCCTCATCATAGGTGTCCTCCTCACTATCAATGTTCTCTGTCTTGATTACAAATCCATACGGGCTGACTTGGCATGAGGAATTTCTGACTGTGATCTTAATTAATGGCAACCTACCCAGTGTTGTTATTGTCCTCAGTGTCCTCCTCACTATAAGTGTTTTTCCTCCTGATAAATCCATGTGGGCTGGCTTAGTCATAAAGGATTTCAAACTGTGATCTTAATGGTGACCTACCCAGTGTTGTCAGTGTCCTCAGTGTCCTCCTCACTATCAACGTTCTCTGTTTTGATTACAAATCTATATGGGCTGGCTTGGCATGAGGAATTTCTGACTGTGATCTTAATGGCAACCTACTCAGTGTTGTTGTTGTCCTCGCTGTCCTCCGGAGGAGCTGAATTCCTTCTCTGGTTACTGTCTGTATTGAAATTCAAGGGTGTTTTAGGTATCTCCTCAACAACTTCACTTGGGCTTTCTTGCATTGCTTTTACTTCTTTGATAACTCGGTTGCGTTCTTTTTTTTTCTCCTCTATGATGGCCTGATACTTTTTAATTTTGTCTTGGTTGCTGGTAATCTGTTTATAGAGAAAGTAGAATCTCTCCAGCTTTTGCATTCTAGCTTTTGTTTCAGATGTTTCTTTACCTTTGTTGCAAGAAGGTGCCATCTCGTTGTCTTTTCAAGCTTGAGATGTTTACCTTATACCACGTAATGTGATTTATCAGTGTCTCTATAATGAGACTATGTGATACTATACCGCACATGTCCAAAAAGTGACCCATGTGATATGATTTATCAGTGTTCCCTATATTGCAGCATTATCTCATGTGATTGACTACTGATATTTGATATAACATATAACAGATTTATGTGATCCCAAAATTGTATATTTCATTAGTACATCACATCGAAAACAAAGTTAGTAGCGGTAGTGCGGTAATGTTTGTTTTATTTTTATTGACATTGAAAACAAAGCGGTAGCAGTAGTTGTTTAGCTAGATCAATAGGTGTGTTGGTACATCAAAAATGAGGCAAATCAAGTTCAAGTAGATTTTGTGATTGAAATATTCCTTCACCTCTTTGTCAATCCAAAGCCAAAGTGAGTGTCGCCAGTAAGAGTGATAGAGATAGAACTAAATCCAAGGTATTCAGTCCAACATCTTGAAATCATACAATACTGTACTATTTCAACCAAGTATTCACCAGGGGCGTAATGCATAACCATAGATGTTCACTGGATCAACTGTTCATTTGAGTGAATGATCCATAACAGGGTCATGAAGTGTTCATTTTGACCAAGTGTCCACTCAAATCTCATGCAAAACTGAGTGACATGAACAAATTTTTCTCATCTAGACAGTGAGATATATGGTATAGTTACAAGCTAGATTGTTTGATCCTGAATATTGAAATGGATGTTGTCATAGTTGTGGATCTAGTAACCAAGAACCCGGCTACCAAAGCTCAAAATTTGCTGTGGTTTTTCATTCCACTGCCTTACAATGGTTTCTGGAAATGCCTGGTCACACATGCTACTTGCAATTAAACAAAAGGCCAAAGCTGAATTCAAATTTCCTGTACAAGGTAAAATATATGTATACTATGCCCTACCATGGAGCTGACGGATCACAGATTGTTGCAGCTGAGCAATCAACTATTTTACACTCTGAAGACTCTGCTCTATGCGACGTAATGTGTACAGTAGCAGTAGCCTCTCTGTGTAAGTCGAGTCCTTAGCATATTGAGCAGAATCAATGGGTTTTGTGTTGTGAACACATGTCTTCTTCATCATAGGAGGGCAAAAGGAAAAAAAAAATATGTTTGGGCAATTTCAAATTATATTTTGGTGTCTCTGCATTCATGAATGATTAAACAAAGCATTTGCCGCGACACGTCAAGCTTTCAAGGGCAACACAACATGTTTGATCATCAAAAGGATTTCTACTCCACTTCAACATTACATGGCAAGAGTGACAAAAAGGTGAGTCCCTTCAAGAGGGTGTTTTTGAAAATTGTCCTTGAGTTCTTTATATTTTGAGCTCATTCAAGTTGGAAATCACATTTTTACATCAAAAGCTAAGGTCGCCATAAGAATTACAAAAAAAAAAAAGAGCAATAAAACCAAAAACATCAAAGGTCTCAACTTGCAGAGCCATGGTAGGGCATAGTATTGTCCTTTGTATATGCCTAGGAAAATAGTGCTTTAGGCAAACCTGCAATCATGGTGTTCATTGCTCTTGGTCAAAATAGTACAGTAATCATATTCTCACCTGGTCACCTGGTGCGAAGCTCTCTCTTCAAATATTCAATCTCCTTTTCCAAGGCTTCATTCTGGATTTCTGATTTCTTCAACATTTGACGGAGCGCTTCCACCTGTTTGGCTTGTGTGACATAGTTCTCTTCTGAAGGGGTTCAATATCAGCTCAGTAACAGTACACAATAGCACACCTAATATCTCAAATTCCAGTTCCAGGGTAACCAGGTCTTGCTCTAGCTCTTGATTATTCAATCCTACAGTTGGAGTCAATCTAGCGCTGAATAATAATAATATATTATATGGGCTTACCTAGTTCTTTGATCTGGTTCTTAGCCTTTGTCATATTTCAACGTGCCTGCAACTCTTCTTTAGCTGCAATTGTAAGGGGATGCTCTACCGTGAAAAGCCAGGCAGACAATCAACCACTCATACTTTTTTTTGGCTGCCATGATCCGTTTGTTATCTTTGGAAGAAATGAATTGGTAGTCTGAATAGGTAAAAAAATTGGTTATCTGGACCCTATCAGTAAGCAATTTGTTCTACACTGTTGGTAAAAAAGCATACATGGACATATGACAATATGTTATAACAGAGAAGGGTATGAATATAGGCAGAATTTGTGTGTGTTGATAATTGTTGAGAGTGGATCGTTTCAAGATGATGCTCATTAAGGTAAGGTGTGGCCAGGTCTTGGGGATTAAAATGTTTGTAAACTGAGTGTTCCCAGTTCAAGAAGAGGGTGTACATGTGCTGAGAAGTTTTGAGAGTAGATAATTTTGAAATGTTATTTGTTACAGTGAGGTGCATCTTGGTCTCGGAAGTAGTGATGTTAGTTGAAGTTGGTATCCTAAGGTTGTGCCAAGGGTGTTCTCAGAGTGAGATAAGAGTGTGATAAGATTGGGGCGTAGGGCTTGGATATGATATTCAAGGGTGTTCTCGGGGAGAGCCAAGGGTGCAACAAGGATTGGTTGAGAAGTTTTGAATATGGATCACTTGGAGTTGATATTTTGTTAAGGCAAGGTGTGTCTAGGTTTTGAGCATATACTAGGTCTTTCTAGGTGTGATTGCAGACTCGGATGACAATGTGCTAATTAGAAAGTCCTAAAAATATTTGTATACATACTGATTACATATTACCAACAATAACAACATGCCCAGTAAGGTTGAATAGACCTCAGCTGCAATGACTTGTCCTAGAATAGCAATGTATGTGCCCATCCACCTCTAAGAACCCTACATAGATAAATCTTCAGTTGTTCTGCCTTTTGGCTGTATGGTTCTGTTGAGCACACACAATACAAATGTTTACCAAATTGCATTACCAAAAAAAGAAGGTTGAACTTCAATTCACACGTGCCAAATCTCTTTGGCTTTCAACCAACACTGATATGTCCAATTTTCTTGATTTAGATTTTACCAGCAGTATGCACAACTTGAAGACCTCAGCCCTTTTGCCAAACAAGGCACTGCACCTCCTTGCGCTCTATGTTTTTGGCAAAAGCCGCAATGAGTGCAAGGACTCTCAAAGAATACAGGACCCTGAGTTCTTGAGATGCCCAGAGTGCAATTTGATGCGTGTGTGCCCTGGGTGTGATGATGGTAAGTTTCCATACCGTGATTCATTTTTTATTTTTATTTTTATTTTTTTTGTTTTGCAGTGCCGTATCCTCAATATACCAAGCGCTTAAATGCATTACGTTTGTTAAAAACAAACAATTAGCAACCTACTGGAAAACTTAAATTGTTTGATAAAACTCTAATAGCTCAGGAGGCTCAACAGCTCCAGAAAGGAAATTCAGCACTTCAGAAAATAATAACAAACCTCCAAGATCAGCTCCTTTCAGCCTCAAAAAATCTTGTTTCTACTCAGTTGTCATGGCAAAAAGCAATTAAATCTCAAAAAGAGGCACAAGATAAAGCTTGAGGATACTTTATGGAGCTCAGAGCCTTAGAAAAACAAATGTATGATTTGAATTATCATGATGCTAGTCAAGACGAAGATGATGAAAAAGAGGCTGTCAAAAAGACGGTATCTCAATAAGATGAGCATTTATTCTGTTGTATGTATTTAATATGTATTCTTTAACTCTTTTAGAAACAGATTCTTCTTATTAGATTGGGGTTCTTTAAGATGATTGAATGCTGTTATTTCAATATATGTGTATTTTTACGGTTCCCTAGTATAGTATTTGGTTGGGAGGGAAAGGTACGGTCCCACTCATGTGCTTTGCTTGAGTGGATATGCAAATATCCAGCTATTTCACTATTAGGTAACTGTTGCAATCTTAGGTGTTCCTTTTATCTTGATCTACGCTTGAATCTATCTTGATGCCCGCTATTCATCAACCATCCTAGCCATGCAAACATTGTGTTTTTTTATCCTGTTCAAATCACATTTGTCTGACTGACATAAATTGACTCTACTTGTAATGTTCTCAACAAGTGGAAATAAGCATATTCTATCATAATAACATGTACGTCCTCTCTGGTCTTTAATGAATGCCTATGAAACCCAATCACAGAGAGTGATTGTTTTAAGCATTGTAATGACTGGCTCAGTGAGTGACACAATTCATCAAACTACAACCCACACACAAGGTCTGAATTCCCTTATGGCTTTCAACCCATAGGTGCCTCAACTCTATTGAAGTGGTATTGACATGAATTTGTGAGGACCCTTATGTGGATAAGGGCAGTACAGTTGAAAGAGGTTGCAAATTCAATCGGAGGTGAGCCAATTAGCCAATTACAATGCCCAATCTTTCTGCACAAATAATAAAAATGCTCATTGTGTAAAAGGGACTGTCAGTATGGTGATACTGGTAAACTGAGAGATGGATGTCAACAATAGATCCTGCCCTGTGTATGTGAATCCAAACTTAAAATCATGCTTAGTGTAAATAGAGTGAGTCTCAATAGCTCATGTAATCCATTACATGAAACTCAGCTTAGGGCAAATAATAGAACACCCTCCAGTCGCAGAGTCTAATACTCTATGCATTCTTACAAGTCAGGAAATATGTACATCCTTTAACATGTTGACTTTTGCTATCTGTACAGTTTGACTACGATTTGTCTCTGTCACTTCCAGGAGATTTTTTCTTACAAAGTCTTGGCACCAATCAAGCCATTGCCATGCAAAATTTTGGCCAAATATCATTTCATGATATTGCCAAATACAACACAACATTTAAAGGTGATCTCATATTTCATACTTATTGATCACACAAGAATTCAAATAGAAGTGCATGTGATTGTATTGGAATGCATTGGCTACTGTTGTTGTTCACCAAAACCCACAGCTAAAGTAAAGAGAATCATGATAGATCCCACTTCTGGATGGATCTATCTTCTGCATTATATAATCCAAGCTTTACTTGCTATCTGCAGGACTCATTCTTATCACACTTTGGAGTATCATGATGTCACAGAAGAAGAACTAGCCATTGATTACCTTGAATCCACCGTTAACAAGGGTTGGCTGATTCCTTTCTCCGATGTATCTGTTCCTGCATTATATAGGTCTGATCACGCTTTCTTTTTACACACTTTTGACGTGTTGAAGTCTTGGCTGACACCAGGTAAAAGCTCATATTTTTTTGACAAGTTGCATTTATCAACCTTCACACCCATATTGCTGAAGGTTCACCAGCAATCTCTTCTCTTGACTCTGAGAGAGAAGGTTTTGTTGACACTAGCAATTTGGCAGACATGAACAGAGAAGAGACAAAAGATTCTGGTGTATGGGACAACGAGACTGAAGACAAACGTGATTTTGTTGAAATGGAACTAGAAGAAGAGGAAGAGGTGTTTAGAGCCTATGGACCAACAAATGCAGGCAATAATGCTGTAGGTCCTTGAGTAGGCGTAAGGAGAGGAAGTAAATGTCACAAGAGGGGTGCTACAAGGACGCGTAGAAGGATTTCAAAATCAAAAGGTAGAAATACCAAGAAGAGGAGCAGTCATGGCAAAGATTTGGAGGTAACAACTGAAGGACCATCTTTACTTACTAGTGTCGAAGGTCTTCTAGTCAAGCTTGCTCAAGTCAACACACACAAAAAAGAGGCTGTTATTCTTTTGTGTATTAATACTCTGAATCCTAACTTCTGTGAGGAAAGTGGCAACACTTGAAATATCAGCTTGAACCCTCTTAACTCATCTGCCAATCCTTGGTCAAGTATACTCTCTCAATGCATTGATAAATGCTGTCAAGATGAAAATAAAAGTTGTTTTCACAGCTTTCAACAAATGATGAATCTTATAGAGTTGACTATTGTTATCAGTGAGTAAGTAATTTCTTGAATGTTATCTACTCAAATTTAACAAGTACATCTTAAGAGGGAGATATTGGAGAAGAAAGTTACTACAGAAGAAATTGCTAAAGTCTACAACATCAATCCAAACACGTTACAAAAATGGAGACACCATGAACAGAGATTTGCATGTTTAGAGGTGAGTAAATAATAAATTCCAAACACTCATTTGCTTCCATAATCAGGAACATTATATGTGTTAATCTTATTTGCTGCCCTTAACCTATATGAATATATTGTTTCTGTGGCCCAAACTCCAGATATCACCTCTCTCACCAGGTTTCTAAGATGTCCAGAAGGTAAACTTTAGTTATCTGTATTGTTTGAGTTCAAGCAAAATCTTTCTTTGACAGATAATGCTAATGGATGTTTAGTTAGGGAAGTTATACTTCCTAAAATATCTCTATTGCAACATCACACTGGCCTTAATTCTATGGTTTTTCCTGCTATAAAAGAATATATGACCATTCCAAAAATTTTGGATATTTCAGAAGTCGATGCTATGTTAGAGGGTATTGCCACCAAGTAGGTTATTATATCGAGTTCTGTTTGCTTAGCGCATACTAAAAATATTAATATTTAGTGCCTTTCATCTTCCTCCTAGAAACCTTATTATTTGGGCTCCTATTGTTTGTTGCCCTTCAAGTTCAACGATAACGGTAACAAGAAAGGGATATAATATTTCTTTTTAGAACTATCATAGCCTCTACCATCAATATCTCTGCATCCTTTGCTCTAAAAGATCGAAGATGTTCTCTCACATTGAAGAATGGTAATCAATGGACTGAGGATGAGAGGTTACAAGTTGAAGGCTCTAACTGGGCTTATGATCTACCTTCGCTCAGAAAATTCATCAGTTGAACTTCTCTTTCTAGCAAAAATATGCTATGCTGACCACATATGCAGATGGAATCTCAGTCAAGGTTAATTGAAAAAGACTATTCATATATAAGGTTTTCTACTCAATCATTAGATGGGTTTGTTGAATAAATTGTCCTTTCTTCAAATTATTGATAATTCACTTGCTAGAAAATCTTTAAAGTTGACTGATGCTGATGGTGAACTGCTTGTTCTGGTTTTAACCAATCTGAAACAAGCTCTTGGTCCTCAAATTGCATCAGTGTGTGCCAAAATGAGAGTCCTTTTTTGGAATGAAAATATGGATGATAACTCTCATCAACCAAGATTTGAATATGGCACAACATTTCAACACTTGCTACAACAGGTATTCTGAAAAAGTATATATGTTTATTCACCATCATTTTCATTTGTAACTCTTCTTAACTAGGGCATGGGAGCACCAGCGGCTGTCCATTCTGATTATCTTTGGAAGGTGGGTGCTCAGCAAGTGAATTACGGCCAATGGTTATCCCATCCTTCTCAAGACATAATCCAGAATCTTGAAAAATATAATATTTTGTGCGATATTCTGTGTGATATAGATATAGCCTGTTTCATTGGTAACAATGTAAGTTCTTTTGTACTTCCTTTGCATCTTGAAACCAATCATTCTTCCAGCTCAAGCATCATTTGCCATATGTATACAAGGAGCTCGATGCATATACAAGTATCCTTCCTCTTTTTTTCAATTCACCCATCCACCCTTTTGGAGGATTCATTGTCAACATTGCTGCTTGCTCACAGGCTCACAAAGGTTCTATGGACAAACTCATCTGTATTGTGATTGCTTTTGGTCAGTGGACTTGAGGGGACCTTTGTTTGAAGGAAACTAGTATTGCTTTGGATCTGCAGCATTCAGATATTCCTCAGGAAAAATCACTCATTTCAATGCTCATTACAAAGGGTGTAGAATGTCCATTGTGCTGCACTCAGATATCATGGGTGATGGATGGGTATTATAACAGATGGAGCCAACACTTGGCTCTTCTGAACCAATCAAGCTAGGTGTTGATTCAATATTATATCAGTACTACTTATTAGCTTTCCAATAGCATCTACAGTACTACTGAAACTTGTCTGATGTGATTTGTCAGCAACTGTATATACAAACACCTTATACTTAATACATATACTCAAGTACAAACACTGTATGCCTTATAGATATATACAAATAAAGAGGCTCACTATCATTCCTGGATATTTGATCATCCAATTCAACTTTTCTGATCTTTCTCTATAACTGAACATATCCAATTGGTTCTGATTGGTTGCTTGAAGTGTTAACCAATCTCTGTATAGCTAGCTTATTGGTATCTGGTTGAATTTAATTGTCTTATTGCTCACCTGTGTGAACCTGTCATTCAACAATGTGATGGATCTCAACACTGTTAACATCCTGTACTTTGCACCCCTCAAAGGCACAACAACTAACAACAGTTGGACAGATACAAGATTGCCTATTCTGAAGGACTGAGGTTTGATTTTTTTGTATCTGTCATTAATGTAAGCTCTCCTATCGACTGAACTGTATTTCATATACAATCACCTCTTGCTGCCATCAATGAGGGTCTTCATCCATCTGTATTCCACAACGTTATCTGTTGTCCTTGAATCCTTCATGGACAATGCTTTCAAATTTTCCATCAGAATCTGTATCTCTGTTGAATGGGATGTGTGGCTCCCTTCTATCGGTGTCCTTCAATAGCGTAACAAGCCTGTTAGTCATGCTTACAACCTTCTTTTGGGCATCTGTTATTTCTTTGGTCCATTGCTCTAACTTGTTTATTTTAAATGATCTATTAGATAGATCACAAACGGCTTTCATAGACTTTATGGCTTCTTCAAAATAGGTGCATAATCCATCCAGTTTCATGGATTGCTTGATGTATTTGAGTTTGGTGGTAAGTCTATATATCAATCAAGATTTGCCATTGTCCATAATTGCATGATAGCCTCACCTTCTGGTGTTTCCCAATCTGATTGGGGGTAAAGCAATATCTTTTATTGTGCTGTACAGAGTGAATACCATTTCTTTGTTTGTGGTATTACCAGCTTCATCTGTTTGCATCAATCGTCATGTCTTGGGGTTTTTGCATTGCTGAATGATGACCATATCCTTCCATTCCAGGTCCTGATACATTTTTCAGCTTCTCAGCTTCTCTTTGATGTATATGTATTCTCTCTTACCTTTATGAGTTCATGTAGTGGCGTGTCCTCTGCACTCCCATTTTCTTCTATGTATTGTTTCAGATGTTCCTATCAATGTGTTTCAATTTCAATTCCCCAGTATGTATTATGATTGACTTGCTGTTTCATAGCTATACTAGCCTTCCATGATGTGTGGGTTTTGCTGCTGTCTGTTGATCCATGACAGCGCATATATAACTGCCTCTTAATGTGGGATAAAAGTTGACATGTATGAGATGTGATGTACCATTTCTTTTCCGTCTAGCCTTATTTTCATCTTGCCTCCTCTATTCTTTTTGTATATCCCTTCTCTTTTCTCCACACATTAATCTTGTGATGTCCTTTTTTTCATTCCCTTTTGTTTTTATTTTTGATTTCTAAGTATTTTTGTTTATCTTCCTTTTTTTCCTTATCTTTATTTGTAGTCTTCCATTACTGAATTATATTCTTATGTTTACATCATTTGATCCCACTTTCTATATTCATCACTCCAATATTTTGCTATTGCGTGATGTAACTGATATGGTACTTGCTACAATCTATTACTCAATTTAACTACTACAGTAGTTCATCTTGTAATGTAACTGCTATGGTACTACAATCTTTTACATCATGTAACTGTTATGGTACTACATTCTTCTGCTGTTACATAATGCAACTGCTATGGTACTCTTGCTCCCATGTAATGTAACTGCTACAGTGCTACAATATTTTGCTTCTATTTAATGTAACTGCTATGGTACTATGATCTTTTGCTTTTACAAAATGTAACTGCTATGGTACTACAACCTATTGCTATTGCATAATGCAACTGATGTGGTACTACAATCTTTTGCTATTGCATCATGCAACTGTTATGGTCATACACTCTTCTCCTATTGTGTAATGTAACTGCTATAGTACTACAATCTTTTGTTGTTGTGTAATCTTGGTTACCATCGCTGCCTATTTTATTTTTCATTTATGGACCTGCTACATGTATTCTGGTTGTTGTCGCACATAAGTATAGTCGGTTATGTGGAATGTTATACTTATACATCTTTTTGACAGCCAGGTTAAGTATGCTTATCATCCTGCTGTTTTAAAACACTGTCTGACCAACATGCCAGGTGTGCAATATTTGTTGAATATCCAAAGTAAAATTGGTTGGATCATTAGATTGTAACTCGGTTTTCTTACTTATAGATTTTTATATGTGTATTATTTGATTGTGGCATATATATGCTGTGTAATTGTATATATATATTCCCTACCCTCCTGTTTTATGCTTTGTTTGTGTAATATTTATAGGTATAGTACAGGTGTATTTTCCAAGTGTCTGTATATAATAGAGCATGAGGTTTTGTTTTGTTATTCTATCTCTCTATTCCAACTTGTACCAAAATTCATCTTCACTTACCTGAGTTTCTTACCTTAACATCTATGCCTCCTTGCAAAACCAAAATATGTCTCAATCTTCTATGTGTCCTGTAGTTAAACAGGTGGAGTCACTGTGAGT
>QLOM01002160.1:1015-16202 GCA_003313785.1 Termitomyces sp. MG148 | reverse complement strand
CGCCAAGTGAAGCAACGGAGGCTAGCAGAGAAACTGATTCAAGATAGAATAGAGAAGGTCAGAGTGTCGGGAATCTGCCTTGGAATATTATCTAAATCTGCCCAATTTTAGCGAATCAAACTATACACTCTGACAACTTGGACAAATCACGTCATTGCAATCAGGTTGAGAGAATTGGATATCGCGCAGAGTTACAATGTTACCCTCCTAACGTGAGTCATTATGTAGCCTCTTCTCGTCTTTAATCTGACATCTTTGTCCAGTATTATGTTTAAAAAATGGCAGAAAGTATATGCTCATCGTTTAGAAGTCCTGAGTCTCCTGCAGAGCTATCTGCTAGTGAAAAGGGAAGGTAAGCACTAATTTGAGTTTTGAGCTCCATACACCTATTCCGTTTCACTTAAGATAATCTGCGCCGCGTGTTCACTCGCTGGCTTGGACTCGCACGCATAAATCGGCACCGGCGAACTATACTGAAAGAAAAAGAGGATGAAATCAAAATCTCTGTTATAGCATGCTTCTGGGATAAGTGGAGGGATCATTTTAATGCTGAAAAATTGCGCCCTATCGTAGGATATCCAATCGCCTATTGCCTATTGCAGTTCTGAAATTGATTCGTTTAATCACAGGAGCGCACTGTAACAATTCAGACCGAAAAGAGTGCATTATTCAGGGCTTTCGGTCTATGGCATTCCAAGACGAAGGTGCGTGTAGCATTAATGATTTGTTATCTGCTGCGTTCATCAATTATCAGTCACTGCCTGCCATACGCCTTTATGCCAACAACACCAAGGCGAAGTACTTCAAGACGTGGCGGCAAGCTATGCCGCGAGCTCTTCAAGCTACGAAAGCACGCGAAAGGGATAGAAATACCACTCTCAGTAAGACCCAGCATACTGGTAGACACTCACAACCTGACTCTTTACTGGAGAGAGATATTTGGACAGGTGGGTCCAGATTCACCGTACAAAAATGGCGCTCAAAGCGGTCGCGTAAGTCTGCTTCTTTTCATTGTTTCATTCTGCACAGAAATGATATGTATGTTATTAGGCGAGCAAGATATCTTCGACTTCCCACTGCTGCTCCCCGACAGACTCGATTGAGTCAAGTTTCAAGTTTTGGACCTAGCCATGACATCCCACGCACTGGCACAACGTCAAAGGAACCAGCATCACCCTCCACACACCCAAACCCACTTCCAACCACCGTCAGCCTTCTTAAACCGCGGCCATTCTCACAAAAAAGTCCGGGACTTAGACGTTCATCAAGCACACGCGAATCAAGTACAGTGTCTCGTGCGGCTTTCAGCGAGAAAGCCAGTAGCCCAACGCGAACTGAGCCTGCAAACGATGGCACAAGAAGCAGACTTTGGCAGGAATTACGTGAAATGCAAAGAAAATCCCGACCCTCTTCACTACATTCCCGGTCAAGAGAATAGAGTTTTCCATCTTTTTTTGGATTTGGTGGACACTATTTATTGCTAATTTATCTCTGCAAATGTATAAATGATACCAATCTAATACCAATACCTTCCCAATCATGAATTGCGGTAATATTGCCATCCCACCCAGTTCGCGATAACGAAGTAGGCACTTGTCGGGATAATGAGGAGGGCGAAGTACTTGTAATGCGTGTCGTAGGCCAGTGTATCGAATAGCTGGATAGCATGAGTGCGCTCCAAAGAGCAGAAAGTTGAAAGTTACGTACAAGGAGGCCGGTGGGCGGGAGGAAAGCACTGAACAGGACAGCGTAACTTGACAGAGCGAAGAAAACGACAAAGAAGCTGACTATGAGGTATCCGTTGTTTATGAGCATCTATGCAAGAAATCGCCTGAGGTGTCGATCACAAGTGAAGTTGCTCTCGAGAAGTACCTGGTGGTTGATGAAAGAGCTGTGTCCGAATTTGGTTGTCTGGGTGATGAGAATTCCGTCCTTGTGATATCTTGTTTTTAGACCACCACCATGAGCTCTCTGTCTGTTCCCAAGAATAAAGAGGCTGAGTCTGCTCGTTCCCTGGAGAATATGGCGAGTTCCAGCTGATATGGATTGCATTGCTCAGTGCATCGCAGCCAGAAACGAACCTGAGGCCTTCCGACTCAGAACATGCTGAGGAAGAAACGCCTCACGAGGCAACATTGCAAGTCATGTCCCTTCCAGAGATTCCTGGTGCGAACCTCGATCTTGAGTTGGACATGACCACAATTCTCGGCACGCCTTCGAATGCCGAGTAAGTGTCTTGTTACTCGACACAAGTCGCCATATTGGATCGCAGTAAACCTATGTTCGCTCTGCAGTGCAGAAAAGGTCCAGAAGCGAGTATCCAATGTATTGAAGCTTTCCCGGGAAAATGAGAAACTAGAGGCGGAGCTCAAGGCAATGACTGACCGGCTCGAACGCGTGGAAAGAAGACGAGATGAGCTTGCAAGACGGCAGCAGGTGGTAATGGAGGCACCGCTGTCGTAATGTATAGGCGTATCGTATAGGAGTAGGAGAGTGCACGCACCACTGCAGGGGAACCATTTATGACGCAGACTTAGATATCCAATTGGAGTAGATTGCCGATCTATAAATCATTAGTCGTTCTATCGCCACCTCTTTAACGTCGACTCCCATGGTGTCCAGTCGCAGACCTTCTGAACGCCGCCTTTCAGACCGTAGACCCTCCGGTGTCTCCTCTCGCCGCTCATCTATTGATCCATGGAGGCTTATTCCTATGGACAAGTCTGTCTTGTCTTTCGTGTACGTTTAATCACACTCATCGAACATTCTACCTAGAGCGAGCCACGTCGGTGGGTCCGATGATTTCAATGTCGTCTTCATTGGTGCAGGCAACATTATGTTCGGCAAGTGCTTTCATTGGCTTCCATTTTCGGGGCGCCTGATCTTTCCCCCAGGATCTGATGAAGGCCCGTGGAACCACTCGTTCCGATTTGAACAGTGAGTCTGATTTGGTTGATCATTCGTCTCAGTAGCACCAACCAGCTGTAAAGCAAACTTGGTCGCCGTCTCAAGGTCGTCGCCCTCATTGATCCCGCGATTGAACGCGCCACAGCTGTCCTCCAGAAGAAATGCGACTCATTCGTCGTGTCTGCTTACCAGGATACTCGTGTCTTCAAGACATTGGACGACTTTGTGAAGAGCATGTCTCCCAAGGATCGGCCTCGCGCGGTCATTGTTGGCAGTCCCCCAATGTTTCGTGGGTCTCTCCAGCCTGGACGCGATATTGAAATGCAAATTCTCAAGCATTTCCCCGGTGTCGCAATGTTTATTGAAAAACCAATTGCTACGGGTCCTCCTCATGAGATCGGAGATGCTTTCACGATTGCAAAGGCAATCAACGAGTCCAAGACCATATGCTCCGTTGGGTAAGTTAACGGTGGTAGACGGAGTCCTCGATGACTCATGAAATTTTAGATACATGCTTCGGTATCTGAAAGCAGTCCAGATGATGAAACAGATCATAGAAGAAAACAATCTCACCGTCATGGCGACCATTGCACGATACGCCTGTGCATATGAAGCGATCGCTAAACCCGACTGGTGGGACAAATCCAAGAGGTCAGCCTACTCGCTGTCTTCTTAGGTGATGCTCACAAAATTAGTGCTGGCCCCGTTATTGAACAAGGCACTCATTTCTGCGATCTTTCCCGCTATTTTGGCGGAGAGGTAGACATATC
Organism: Termitomyces sp. MG148; assembly: GCA_003313785.1. NCBI lineage: Eukaryota > Fungi > Basidiomycota > Agaricomycetes > Agaricales > Lyophyllaceae > Termitomyces > Termitomyces sp. MG148. Next base: position 12,525 of record QLOM01002160.1, on the reverse strand, counting down.
CACTGTCAGCGCACACTCGCTTGAGTGGGACGAGAATGCGGGTAATCTCTCAAGGATTTCCATTGATGAGAGCAAAATTGCCCCTGAGAACAGGATTCCCCGTGCTACAACCGCAACTTGGTAAGATGATCAAGCACACTCTACAAGAATAAATCTGATCAGAATTCAATAGGAAATATGACAGTGGGGCTGTTGGCAGCTTTACCCACGTCGTTGCTCTCCATGATACCAATTATAGCTGTGAACTCGAGGTGTATGCTGATGGTTATCAACTTAAGTGCGGATGCCAAGCTTCTCTGGTGTAGTCTGCTGTGCTGAATCCTCCCAAAACTTACAGGCTGGTAAACCCATATGTCCAGCCTGTGCTATTCGTGCGTCGTCCTGGTGATGAGCTCGAGCAGGCTTTCCGCTTCCCAGATGACGATCCTTTCTTCTCCGAGGTTTCAAACTTGATCGACGTTATTGAAGATATCGAAGAAGATCCAGAGGCCGCCCAGATTTTGAGTACTTACGACGGTCAGTCATTGATCCAGAAAATCCGTTGCATTCAACGATTCTGATTTTGATGCAGATGCGGTTAAAACTTACGAGTTAACCTGGGCTATTCGTGAAGCTGCCGAGCGCTCTCGTGCTGCAAAACTGCAAGCCAGTGCCGAAGTGGCAAAAGCCGAGAAGCTTGGAATATCTTAGGCCATCATCTTCTGATACCTTGGATGCGTCTAGAATTGTAAATGTAGAAGATTGTTCAGGAATTGATACTCATGCCTTCTTTCAAATACTTGTATTTTATATAACAACGGTGTGTATAAGAGATGTGCGTAGGTTATAGTATCGGGCAAGAGAATGAGCGTGGACACAACAAAAGTCCACCAACTTAGGACAAATGCGAAGGAGAGTGTAATTCGCGAAGAAACCTTGCGACCAATTTCAACTCGCGACTGAAAGAAAGAAGTTACGATAATCAATGCATTGAGACTTTCTCATCCATATTTCGACTAGTCCTTCCAGGTGATGACACAAGTCAAGTGGAGATGAATCAGAATGCGTCGTCAGATACCGACTTGAGTCTTTTGGAACCAACCTGTTCGGATGTTTCCCCTTTTGCAGCGCGTTTCTCTTCATACTTTCTCTTCCTTTCAAGCCTTCCCTTCTCTCGAGACGCGATCTTATCCCACTCTTCGGTGAGATGGGCTTTCAAAGTAGGTATGTTTTTCATAGAGGATCCGCAATGGAAACAGACGAGGTCTTCTTTCAACAGAGCTTCATAATGCTTCGGATCCAGTTTGGCCTTCTTGAATAGTCCAACATATATCAGTACATAGTTAGCTGTCTTGTACGAAAGACGTCAGCTTACTGTTCTAAAATACAAGTCCTCAGCATCAAACCACGACATGACTTCGTCGATATCCAGGAAAAAACCAGCTTTTGGGTGGAATGAGTTGTAGTGTTTCTTACTCTTCATCCAGTCTGAGCGTAGGTCGGAAGAGAGGACATGCAGGTGTAGATGTCTGCAAATCGTGTTGTGGTATAGAAATGACGCGTCACAAAGCATTTAACGTACGGCATGGATGGTGCAGCATGAAATCCAGTCCATATATCCCATTTGAATCCATAGCGCTTGAGCATCTCACTCTCAATTTCTTTTCGTAGTGTCGCTGCCTCCTCATTCAGCGAGGTTATGATTTTCCTAGCGTACTCTTTATCGCCCTTCAAGAGTGTCCTCAAGCTCGTTAAAGTATCGGCGTCCAGAGTTGTTTTCACCCGAGGCAGAAGCAGAAAATGGAAGAGAGACTTGGGATACGTATCATAGATTACCAATGAGTTTGAGCTATAGCTGAAGAGTACAGAGCTGGGGAAAGTCGCTGGATCTTTCAGAGCATAAGTGCGTAAAGCATTCAAGTTCATTGTTAAATTACACAATTGAGCTGCGAAAAGCCCAGCTTTGTCAATACTCCGACAGTAAATAATATGTATACACATTCGTGGTACATACGTCAAGACAACCCAGATAATTTGAACTACTCTATTATGTCTATTATGTTTTACAGATAAGCTTATCCTATCGTCCAGCGCTAAGAAGCTCCCTGAGGCTTTCAGGAAGTGTCATGTTAATTGTAGTCGCGGAATTGCCACTTTTTCCTTGACGATGTCGGACCCCATTTGTTGATGGAGTGGGCAGCTCTTCAGCCTTTCGACGATCGATATCCGCAACAAGTTGAGAAAAGGACAGGAAGAGAACCTCTGCTTGAGCGAGAGTTGTATCCAATTCGATGGTCATGCTCAGCTCGTTGCAGTACTAGACAAAGCAAATCATCAGGGTAGTTGTCAACGAGCTGGAGACCACGCGCACCTTCAATATCTCATCAAACTGATATCACAAAGTCTGTTAGTGGAAGATGAAAACATGGGTGAGATATTCACCTCTACAAGATAACGCAGGATCACATCTCGATGTGACTCAAGCACAGCTAATGCTACAAATAGAACGAAATCATTGCTGTGATAATCCGACCACAGAACCTCCCATAGACGGAGTACGTCATTGAACGGAAATTCTCGTTTAAACGCGATGAGGACCCAACTTTACAAAAGCAGGTTACTAGAATACCGGGACAAACTTAGATTCAGCCATACCGAAAGCAGAAAAACAAGTTGAGAGCATCGGTCTTCTCTATACTTCAAGTTAGCCAGAAGATGAAAGGTGACGGAGATCTTACCTAAATGTTTGTATAGCTCGGGATCCATAACACCAATGAGTTGTTGGAGAGCCGACAACTGTTTTTTCATGCCACTTTGATCCCGAAGGAAATTTTGCTTCTATAGAATCATCAGCGGAAACTCAGAAGCTCAACTCATGTTATTACTAACCATTCGACGCATTACTTCCACGAAACACCAGAATGTCATTTCCTCGTTGGCGTCCATAACAACATAGATTGGAGCACATAGGTCAGACATTCCTTGCACATAACCTTGAAAAACGATTAGCTAGCAAAGCAAGACAACACAACATGAACTCTAACCCAAGTCTTTTTCATAGAAATTGTAGGTCAGTAGAATGCTCGCGTGTCGATCAATGTGCTCGTTAGTTGGCGACTGAGAGCCGGTGTCACCTATGTTGGGCGAGATAGAGGAGTAACGTTGATGGTAACCTTTCTCGTCACTTTGTTCGTCATGCAGCTCGGACTCCTTCGTGGTGAAGAGTGGCTGACTTCGATCGGTACGGCGACAATCCACGTCTATCCTATGACGCTCCTGAGAGTTTTGGCAATGCAGTTTTGGCAATGCAGTGAGAATCCATTCGAACTGAAAAGGTAAACAAGATGAGGTACCTCAATGACATCGGCTCGGTCAAATACTTCTGGAACACCAAACCATTGGTCTTTGAATTCATGGTACAATTTCCTGCGGAAAGAAAGATATTTATTGAAGGAAAGAAAAGTAAAATTGACACATACCGCTTTTTTTCCCACTTTCGTAGTCGTTCAGGACGTGTCACATCCCACTCATATACTCCGAGAATGAAAGGCCAGATGGTTTGTCTGAGCTTACCTTTGGCAGAGACACCTCGTCTGAATACTTCACGCTTCATTTCTTCAATCCTCACTTTAGGTCTACCGTCTTCTGCAAACCACTTGGCCCACATAATTTCGTCAACAGGATGTTCTGGATCCCGTGACGACTTGGGAGTGGGTAAGTTGGCAGTGGAGTGGAGAAGCTCAAAAATCCCAAGCGATGAAGTCTCTTGCGCAATTGACGTGGAGGGAAGTGTTTGAGCTTCTCGTCTGCGAGCACGTTCACCCTCTTCAGCTACTATTCTAGCCCAGCGAGCTAGGTAAACACGGGCGCTTTCAAATTCGCCGACGCCACCTTTCTCAACCCAGCTACCCCACTGCCATTCTCCGCTGGCGTTCACGAGGCTTCGCACTGGATCGGGTAGATGCGGTACAATGGGTTTGGCAAGTGGATGAGAAAGGATATTCTGAGCTGCGTGACGAGTTGCACGGGTAATGTTAGAGAAGGATTGGAGAAGAGCGAGCCTTGCCTGTGACGATGGTAGAGGATTGGACGGCGGGGATGAAAGCGAACGATGGAGTATGGACGAACGATGTGAGTATGGGTTCGGAGGTGACGTCGTAATGGGACGCGGGCGACGATGGGCAGGCACAGGTGAGTGTGAATTGGCGAATGACGACTGGGCGAGTATGTCATCCACTGCATCATCGTTGAATATTTGCGTCGAGTGTGCCTCAACGTCCGCACGCGACGGATCGATCAAGAAGAGGAATGGGTCCAGAGTCGACCTCATTACATGGGAGTATGATCGCATCCGTGAAAGAAGATCTTCGCCACCCCATGAGTTTACCGACTGTGGTATATGTGGCGCAGGGGGTGGGTATGACGTCGTGTCTTGTACGAGAGGACGCGGGGTCGATGCCATTGAAAACGAGCGTGACTCGTCATCGTGAAAATGAAGAATCGGAAGAGTATCACCATTAATAAGATTTATCCCAATGGATCCATCTGCAGAGATATTGGTAATTTCGAACATCGGAGAACTGTGAAAACTTACACCAGGACGACAGCGTTGGAGGGCGCACGAGAAGCGAATATATCGACGTCAATGGAACGGAGAACGCGTAAGATTCAGGTCTTTGTATTGGAAGCTCAATAAGAACAACATCTATAATCAGCCATGTTAAAGGACGCCGATCAATGTATTGTTGAGAACCCACCGTCGTCTTTCTCATCCCAAACAACTTTTTCCTCAATCCTGACGAATTTGTCCCATTCACTTGTACCGCGTTCGTTGAGAAGTGTTTCTGGAATCCAGGCGAGTAAATATGTTGGATTAGCTGCCTCCTATGAAAAAGGGGTGAGACCCAAAGAAGATGGCAAGGTAAGGGGTCTGACTCTTTTGACTAGAGCGATAAAACCCGGGATGTTGTCTCTCGCGTAAGCTGTTGGATTTACGTATACCTTGGACTTGCTGTAAATCAAACGGTATCGGTTGTCGCCGGGGCTTGTTGAGGGTATGTGAGAGAGATCCGTCCGCTTAATCTCGACCATCGAGTCCGACTGAAGAAGAATTAAGTGGAGATGGCAAATTTGGAATAAAAAAACCAACTGAAGCGGTTGAAAACAGGGAATCAAGGGAAGACGATGCCTGTATGTACTCGTCGTCCATTCCCGCAGTTGCCGCAGTTTGTAAGGACAACACGTCATGGACAATTTAGGACATCTGCACGTGCACAAGACTTAGGAGAACAACTGAAAGCTTGCAAGTCCTATGTACACGACTCGCACAAGGTCACACCAAGCGTCTCAAGCACAGGAAAATAAAAGGTTGTAATGGCCAATATACAACAAACAATCCGTAACTCTAGCGATTACTTTTGGTACGACCAAACGTTGCGGAGCACTGATCAAACAAAATAAGCTGTCAATGAGAGAATTGAAGAAGCAGCAACGTACAACCCGCTTTTGTCGCCAGTCTGTTGATAGAATCGTCGCTCTCGCCTTGGGATCGGACCTGTCCGCAGAGAGCAAAAGTGGTAGAGGTGTTCAAGGCGCGACCGTTGGCGTCAACGTCAACAATGCTGATCTGCACGGAAGCGTGGTCCTTCGAGGTGATAAGGCGATCTAAAAATCCTTCATTAAACACATTTCTGCATTCAGGAAATAGGCGCACTTGTAGCCGAGCATTTGCGGGGAACGTAGAGATCAACGAGAACACCCTGTGAAGATGTTTAGATTCAAATGAATATTTAAAGCGGACACAAAACGTACAGCGTCGTTTTCCATTTTGAAGTTGCGGCCGTTTGACGATAGTTACAACGATGAAGTGGAGGACGGAGAAGCGTGGGAGAATTATAGTAAAACTATACAGTAGTATGTCGTCTTTATTTGTCAGGATCGTCAAATTCAATCATAGTTGCCGAACTGATGCCGTGCGTTCTCTCTATACAATTACAGGACATTATGTACTATACATCTTCTCTAAGTAACGGTTGAAATCCCTTTGGAAATACCTGGCGGACGTTAATATTGATCCTCGTTGTGCGTAAGTAGGCTTCATAAGGTTCCCAGTCTTTATCCAATTTTCCCAGATGAGAAGGTAAAGTATCGTCCAGTATTCGAGGTACACCTATAGTAGTTGGAATGAGACAAGTATTAGATACTGTCTGTCTCTTACCATGGTATGCACGTCGACATTCCGGACCTGACATGATGACTACGTCTCCGGAGCGAAGGAGGATGGGCACTGGCGATGAATCTCGCGTCAGACCACCAATGAGAAAAATAGCTGCATTTCCGAGACTGTATGAAGTTGAGAAGAAAACGGCGCGGAAAGAGCATGTAATGACTTACGATACAGAGACAAGGGGCGATGTGGCGCATACCTCAGATCGGTCGACGTGTGCCATCAGAGTATCCTGGACGAGGTAAATCAATGCCATGCTATGCTAATTCATAAAGATACCGACCTTTGTCTGGTAAAAATTTACGATTCCAGCATCAGGCTCTAAGGGTGCAGGTTAAGCTCATGATTGCACAACAAACACATCAAGAGAGTTTCGTACTTACCATATGATTCGTTCCAAGTGGTCCAATCTGCCCAATCACCGTTAGCTTCACCATACACTTGCTTCCAATCAACGGCGGCCACTGCGTCTCTACAGAGATTCCGCAGGCTTGGGTCAATAGCACCTTTACCCCTTGTAAAGTCGTACTGCTTGGTTCCCCAATGATAAAACCAGCCAATGTTTGCCCAGCGTAGTCTAAATAGCAGCTCAGATACAGGTGCTTGCTTGATAGTTGCTGAAGGGGCCGGCGGAGGTTTTGGCGTGGTAGAGATGGCTGAAAAGTTATCAGGAGTGGCAGGTGTGTTGTTGACAAGCTGTCGAGGCCCCGGAGGCTCTTGGTCAGGAATATAATCTTGGGTTGCCTTGGGTTGCACGATCACATCTTTTGCAGAGTCTTGTCGGGACTCTAGCCACGCATTCCACAGCCCTTGTGGTGGGAGAGAATAGTGGATATCAAGATTAGTTTCGTTCTGACGCGCTTGATCACACAGTGACCATCTTATCAATTCCCTCTGCTGCTCTTTCGAAACGAAGGACGGCAAGATGACCAAGCCTAAGTGATATATTGATGAATACACACGAGGTTGTCGACGGTTTTGAGACTACAGCACCGGGTATTTGAGGTATTGTATAGAATTTGGCCGACCTGCCCACTCTGTGTGGGACTGCAGCCGAGCCTTTCCAGATGCCTTGTCTGATCTCGTCGTCTCTGGCTGGATCTAGAGTAGCGAGGTCGAGGACATTGGAGAGGTCAGGCGGGGGGAAACGAGCTTTGTACTTTTTCTCAGCGGCTCTGAACGGCGACCAGTCAAGCTCGAGGTCGGGGTTCCTGTTCCTTGTGGCCTTGTGGTAGAGGCGACGGGCCTTTTTGTAGGCGGGGGAACTGGGGTCGTGAAGGTCGGCTTGTGAAGACATACGGAACCAAACAAGACGCGGAGACTCGGCAGCAAAGTTTTGAAGAAAGCTTTCGTTGTATCTCTATGTCTCTATGGCTTCCTCGCACTACCTCCACCGTCCTCGCTCGTTCTTCTAGTCGTCTGCCCCTCTCGTTGGTCTCCTCTCGTCGTTCCCGTCCTGTCCCTGTTCTCCTCTGTCCATCCGTACAGTATCAACCTTCTCGCCGTATTCAGACTTCTCCAACCCCGTCTGATCATCCCTCGCCCCCGGCTCACAATGACGCCAAGTCTGCTACTCTAGCGACCGCCGATGCACCTCTTATGACCAGAGTCTGGAAGAAGGTCAAGCACGAAGCACAGCACTATTGGCACGGAACTAAGCTTTTGGTCTCTGAAGTCCGCATATCCTCTCGCCTCCAATGGAAGATCCTACAGGGAGAGACGTTGACGCGTCGTGAGCGCAGACAGGTCAATTCTCCGGCTTTGTTCATCGCGTCGGATACTCAAACTGCTTACAGCTGAAACGCACGACCCAGGATCTTCTGCGCCTCGTTCCGTTCGCCGTCTTCGTTATCGTTCCTTTTATGGAGTTTCTCTTGCCCGTCGCGCTCAAGCTATTCCCGAACATGCTCCCATCCACATTCGAGGACAAGTATGCCGCAGTATGTCCCACCTCTGTCCGTCTTGTCCAATCTTGACCATCATTGCAGGAAGAAAAGCAGCGAAAGCTCCTGCGTGTTCGTCTAGACATGGCCAAGTTCTTACAGGAAACACTTCGTGAATCTGGACTGAAAGCAAATGCACACATCGTTGGTAGCGATGCTTTCAAGGAATTTTTCCGCAAGGTGTGACGTGATGCTTCTCCTCTAACTTTGTAATAATCCACTGAAAATACCTTGTAGATTCGATCCACGGGTGAATCCCCATCTGCGCAAGATGTCATCAACGTCGCTAAACTCTTCGATGACGATCTCACACTCGACAACCTGTCCCGTCCTCAGCTGGTCTCGATGTCACGGTACATGGGTCTGAACGCATTCGGCACGGATAACTTCCTCCGCGGCACTATGCGATCGCGTCTCTTAGACCTTCGTCGCGATGACCAGCTCATCAACAAGGAAGGCATCGACGAACTCTCGACTTCTGAACTCCAAGCGGCCTGCCAGTCTCGTGGAATCCGCACGTCGGGCGTATCCCCCGCACGCCTGAGGGAAGAACTGCAAACCTGGGTCAAGCTGCATCTACACGAGCGCGTTTCGGGCGTGTTGCTCATCCTTGGAAGGGCCTTTCATTTCGATCGTAAATTCGGTGAAGATGAAGACGGAAAAACTGCCGTTATCGCGAGCTTGGAAAGCGTTTTGAGTGGGTTACCTGATAACCTGGTGTGTTCTAGCCCTCGTCCGTCTTACAAACAAACAAACTCTTTTGATAGCTCAACGAGGCGGAATTGGAAGTCGATTCTGAAAAGGCGAGCTATAAACAGAAACTCGAGGTGTTGCAACAGCAACAGGAGCTCATTGAAGATGAAGAGGAACAAGAACAAAAGGAAGAGGATGCCCGCCGTGCAAAGAGAGAGGCGGAAGATCTGGAAGTCCGTACCGCCCAATCTCTGCTACCTGATTCTGAGGTGATGGTTTTTGCCTCTGTCATCGAGTCTGTCTTTCTAATAACAACAACAGCTTTTACCCGAGAAGCTTGAAGAGGAAAATGCTCGCATGACGACTGAGCAGCTCAAGGAACTGGGCGAGGCTCTTTCCGTCCTGTCTGCCAAATCCAGTGTCCTCAAAGAGCGCAAGGAACTTCGCGGTCTCATGGAGGAGAACCTTTCAGCCGAAGAGGTCGGGTGATTGATACCACGGATGAGTCTATACCACTGACCCCCCCTCCCTCCTTCTTCCAGGACCCCAAATCACCGTCTGGCGCATTGACGAAACGCATCCGCAGTATGCTCACCAAGATTGATCAACAACTCGAGGAATACGACAACCGTGTTGGGAGCTCGCTTCAGATGATCTCTGCGGATGCGCAAGGCCGGATCTCGGTGCAGGATCTGCGAAAGGCATTAGCTGTGATCAAGCACAAGCCAGACGACGAGGTTGGGCAGGCTGTCATCCAGAAGCTTGATGTCGACAAGGACGGTTTTGTTGAGCTGGAACACGTTCTCGGTCTTGCCAAGGAGGAGGGACTAGGTGCGAAGCTTACTTTTCCTCCAGACGACTGATGAATGAGACGGTTTCTCAGGTATTGTGATTGATGATGCGGCGCAATCAATTATAGGCCAGGGTCATGAGATCAAAAATTCAAAGCCCAGGAAAGAGGATATTGTACAGGAATAGAACTCGATAGACAATCATATGACATTCAAAGAGGGTATTATAATGATACATCCCACCGATATAGATAGCCGTAAGCAAGTCCCATTCCGACGGTGTAATGGATATACATATCACGATACGAATTTTGTGTGTTCTATGTGTGGTTCTGGGGTTTTGGCGCGAGACTCTGTCTCGCCTGACACAAAGACTTGGTCGTCGGTGTCCGAGTTCTCGGCCCAGAAGCGGCCCGCCTGCAGGGCCAATACGCCGGTCAGGGCAACACTGCAGATAAGGTTATTTGAAGCGAGCTCGAGAGTAACGAGCCGGAGTGAGCGGGGGAAAGGATCTCTGAGCTGGTGATCCGGTAGTGCGGTGAATTTGGCAAAGACACCTGTAAAGGATCGTCAGGGCGTGGGAGAGAGAGTGACGGAGGGACAGACTGGGTAGGACAGAGTAGAGATACATGGCAACTGTGACGCCAAAGAGGACTGGAGAGAGAGAGAGTCAGGGGAATTGACGAGAGAAGATGAGAGGACGCACAAATGCTGCCTCCGTCAAACATGATGTTTCCCGCCTGGCCGTCGCCAAGGCTGGAGAGGATAGTGATGCAGCCTGTGACGACGACAGAGGCGAGGAACCACAGGGCCTGTGGAGGCCCCTTTGCCAGAATGGAGTAGTAGGCAGCTGCAGTCCAGAGATGGTCGTCGGTGACGGGAGATTTCCAGAGGGTGAGAGAGTCGGCGATCCAGTGAGTAAAGAGGGCACCTTGGGGGGAGTGAGAGGTAGAAATGGGGAGAGGAGAGGACGCACCGAGGAGGAAACTGGTGACACAGACGACGACGGCTGCACGGATGCCCATGGCAGACGGAAACTTTTTGTCTGTCACGGCGTCACACATTTCCCGCCAATGCAGCCATGTCTCCGCGCCGTCCGTAGAGCCTACTCTACCGCACTCCCCTGGTTCGTCGACGAGGCCCCTGCCCTGCCCGCGCGCGTGCGCCCTGCGCCCGCTGCTGTCCCAGAGGTCCCCGCCAACACGCCCGCAGTAATCAGGCAGCTCCACACCCAACTCGCGCAGTCGCCGCACCTGGAGCCGGCGACGCTTGTCGTCTCGGAATCAATCGCACGGCCGCCGGGGCCTCCGCTGCCGCTGCGGGCGCCCCAGGGCCGGAGGAGACGCGGGGGGACATATGCGGGCGAGTCGGCGTATGATGTCCCCGGAGGGGTCTGGAACTGGGTGGTGAGCGCACAGGCACGTCGCGATCCTTGTATGCCATGCAGTGGTCTAACGCTCGACAAGGTCAAGGAAGGCACAGAAAACAAGGGCGCGATCGAGTCGGTGGTGCGGGTGGTCAGGAAGGCGGTGAGTGCAGTCGGCATGGGACGGACAAGGCGCTGACAAGCTAACAGCTGCTGGGCGCGTCGCCGCCGCTGCCGCTTGCGGCAAACTCGAAGCGGCGGACGCACAACGGGTGGGCGCTGATAGACGCGGGGGACTTTGCAGTGCACATCCTGAGCAAGGAGGCGCGAGAAAAGTACTGGAGAGCAGATCACGTGGAGTAATAGGAATAGATCACGTGTTTTCCTTACTTGAGACAAACGATGAGCAGCAGAGCAGGCGGGCTGTACGGCGGCATCCAGTTCTCGTCGGGCGCTGTCTTTTCCTCGAGCAGCGCGCCCCCAGCCACCCCCAAGCCAGTCGCCCCGCAAGC
>QLOM01002153.1:0-11586 GCA_003313785.1 Termitomyces sp. MG148 | reverse complement strand
GGGGGGCTGGCGTCGCCAAAGTCGCTAAGCGTCGGTAAAGGTAAGCGTCACTAACCGCCAGGCACCAGGGCTGAAGAAGTGGCGACCTGCTGATAGCCGTCGGCAAGTCGTTAAACGCTTAATCTTTATAAGTCGCCGGCTATCTTTGATCGGTGACCTGTTATCGAGTCCGAGGTCATGTGTGTGTTAGTCAGGTGAGCGAGTCCCGTGGTCTGGTAGTCCCGTGTGCTAAACATCCCGTGGTCGCCTAGTCATGTGTCGTTCGCGTCGCGCCTGGTCGCCTGAGTGAGCCGCCAAACTGTTATCAACAAAAGTCGCTAATTATAGCTTTGCTGCGCTGAGCCCAGCCCCGGTCTTATCAGCGGTGAGTCAAACCTCACAGCATGGCTGACTCAGAGAGGAGACACATGAAGCTCCAGGCCAACAGATCAAGGAAGAAGTAGCCACACTAGCCAGGGGGAGGCAGACTGAGTAAACAGCAAGAACAGTGACCCCCACAGCGGCAGCAGGGGAGTGCCTGCATCCAAATAAGAAGTAATGGAATGAAGGCCCCACAGGCAGAATGGGAAGCGGAGAACGGAGTGGAAAAAAGTAATGTTTGAGGTAGGAGGCTACCGCCCGCCTCCCAAAAGTACTATAAAAACTGTACCATAACTTGGAATAAAAACAACTTTTCTCCTCAGAGATCACATGAAGAGTACAGAGTACAGATCTAATGGGTGTCTTGCAACTTTCTGACAGCCTCCAGCAACTTTTTGACAGTGTATAGCGACTTTCCAACGGCAACTTGTTATGTTCCGCTGCCAACTTTCAAACACCAACTTAATACAGGTACTCTTAGTGTTGGCAATACTGAGTGGTAATCACAAAAGATTCCTTGCATATTATTAGTCACACCTATAGCTTTTCAACAAAATCCTGAAGACTCACAACTAGTCTAAATTCTGCTTATAGGGAGATTGTGACGCTATCAGCATGCCTTCACTCCTCTTTCAGTTTCTTCCGCTCATATTCCATCACCAGTTTTCTCCAGCCAAACTTGCTTCCCTCATCTCTCTGCCCTGTACCCATTGTCTTCATCCCAACAACTCTGCTTTGGGGGCTGGCATGGAGGCTCCTGCTGGCAAGTGTACCATCTGCCTCACCAACTATCCCACTCGGCACTTGCTCTTGAGGACCAGGGTCCAATATGTTTCTGCTCGTACTCTGTGTTGCTGCCCTTGGTTCTCACATCCTGCGCAGTGCAATTCCTGCATAATCAAGAACATCAACTGCCTCTGCTACCCAGGTCCCCGCTGTCTCTGCCATCCATGTACAGTTGCAGCCAAACACTGTACCTGGTCCGGGGTGGGTTTATGTAACTGCAAAGCCGCCAGTCACAATACCGTGAGTGTTGCCCTCCGTGTCACCCACGTCCACGCAGCTCAAGAGTTCCTCCAAAGCCAAGGCCAGGGCCAAGACATTGAACAGGGCTTCTCAGCCGCTGCCAACGTCTGCACCTGGCCTCCTCCTCCCTTGAAGCATAAACATTCCATCATCAAAGTCCACTCCAATCATCAATGATGGCTCTTCCAATGGGGGCAAGTATGCCCCACCTTCAAAACAATCCTGCAGTAGCTCCACGCCCCCTGTGGGGCCCTCAATGCACATTCTTTGACTCCATCCCCCTCTTTCTAAACCCGCTCACCTGCCGCTAACCTGCTGCTTAGTACTGTTTGTGATTCTCCTGTCTGTCCCATGTAGCTATCTTGCTCATGCCATATGGTCCAGTCCTCCTCCTCCGCCCACACCCGCCACTGTCACTCTTCCTCTGCCCGCCGCCATTTTGCCCCCGCCTGTTGCCGTCCTCTGTCCCACCCCATCTAGTACTGCCAGTAGCATGGAGTCCTTGACTGGGTTGTTGGCTTCCATAGCCTCGCTTGCTCCTGCCCCCAAACTCACCCCCTCCCTCCTCTCCTCAACTGCCCCCCCTCTGGGCAAAGAGGAAGGCACTTCTAGTTCTGGTGGGTCCTTTGCTGATATGGTAGATCATGTGTTGCCATCGCCTGCTGACCTTATAGATCTGTCCTTGAATGTCGCTCCCATGGTTGTTTCTGAGGCAGCACCACTTCCTAGGGGCACCTTTGGTGGCGTCTCCAATGCTGTCCCCTGGATGTCTTGTATTGCCTGCACCGTGTTGAAGTCGTCTTCTACTGCCGCTTGGCAACCATACCGCTCCGTGCATTGTCTTTCTAGTTTTCTTTCCTTTCCGTTGCTGATTGTATTTGCAGCCTTCCCCCCAATACCTGCCGCTCCCTCCTATGCTCCTCAAGGCCAAGGACTGGCAACGCCTCCCATCTGGCCTTACTGCCCCCGTCAACTTCTACCAGGCCCACACAATGCTTGAGCGCAACCTTGACCATGCCCGTGTGATGTTCTACTCTTACCATGCCTGAGTTGAGGCCGACTGCCAGCGCTTTCTAGTGGCTCAGCAGGCTCTTGCCACCTCCACCCTCCAGTCAAACGCCGTAGGCCATTTTGCTGCTGAGTGCCACAGCACAATTCAATGGCAAGTCCGCAACCAGATCTTTGCCAACATGTTCCTGCCCAAGCGTAGCCCTTTCCTCCTCAACATTATACTGCTGGAGACCTTCAATCCCTCTGACAGTGACTGGGAGATGGAATGGGGGGTGTGGTGCAAGTATTCATTTTTTTGGGCTCCATGTCATAGTATCAAACTTTCCGTGTTGCCATGACATTAATTTTCTTGTAATTTTTGGTACACAATAACAGTTTTTTTTTTTTACCTGTTCTTTTGACGTGCTTCATTTGCACGTGTTTGCTCTGCTGTGTTAACTGCACTCAGCTTCCATCATTGCACTTTGTATGGAATAGATAAGAAAAAGAAATGATTCCATCCCTTATGGATTTCCATGCTGTTTTTCAGTTTTCTTGCTGTGTGTCCTGCTGCATCAATATCTAAAGCTGTGTCTGGTAACTTGAGGCGCTCCCTTGGGAAATATGGGATCAAGCAAAACGCTGCTACTAGTCAGTGTAGCACCGAACCGTCCAGTTCACATAGGACATACGTGCCACCTTGGTTTCTGGAAACCACTACCAATGGCCCTAGATAGCATGGCTTCATCTTCCAATTATGCGTGACCTCTATCCTGGTGTTCCTCATTAGTACAAGTGCCCCTCTTGCAAAGTTAAAGTCCCTTATAGTTGCTGAATTATCTTGTTCAAAGTGGACCGTGGCTTGCCAGCATGCTTTGAACACTGTACTATGTAATTTTTGAATTGCTTGTAACAATGTTGTAGGTTGATGGCTCATTGCACTATTAGGTCGGTTGTGGACAATATCAAGTTTGGCGGCAGTTGTAGGTACATGGCTTCAATGATATCTGCTGGAAGGAGCAGGTGTGTTCCGGTAGTAGTGTAGTAGGGCAAGCAGCCCATCTGTTATTGCACTGTCATGTGTTCTGACCAAAATACCTCATATGCTGCTTCACTCCACTGGTTCTTGTCTCCATCAATGGCTTTGAAGAGCGCCTGATGTACATCAAAGTGAGGTCTTTCCACTATCCTGTTAGCTCGTTTGTTGTAGCCCAATATCCAAATGTGGTGCAGATTATACTTCTTTGCCAAGTACGCAATGGCTTTCACTATCAACGTGCCGTTATTCATCACTATCTCATGCAATATCTCCCACCAACATATAATGTCCTCAAAGATCCAAAACACCAATAGCTTTTGCATTCTCTTTTGCCAACATGCAAAACTCCGGCCAGTGCATTAAGGAGCAGCATCCTTGCATTATATATTGGAAGCGGCAGGACTTGGGCATAATCATTGTGTCAATGTAAATCTTTCTAAACAAGGGAGCTGGAGTTGCCACAGTTGGCAGTATCAATATCTTAGTGGTTTGCTGCACCTGGCAGATGTGGCACAATTGCATGTACCATATTATGTCGGCCCGTGCTTGTGGCCACCAGAATTGTTCCAATAGTGCTGCTCTAGTTGCATACATTCCCCTGTGGCCTAGATTGTTGTGCATAGCTTGTAATATCCAAACCCTGTTGCCGGGATCAATTACTAGCTTGTGCGCTCCAGAGTAATCCCATTGCCAAAGCTTGCCGCCGCTATTGAAGAAGTTTGTTGCGTACTGAATAAAACGTCAATAGTCCTTGTTTGTCATGCCATCAGATTGTACCAGGTTTCCTATCCATACCTTAACTGCCTCAATCCATTGATCCTCTGCTTGCGCTTTTGTGCTTTGGGGAACTGTGTTGTACACTAGGTCCATGCTGTTGTCCCATAGTTCCCTCGGTTCTTCTGCTATGCGAACCTCTGTCCTGGCGTTGGTTGTCTCTCCATTGTTGGTAAGTCCATATACCACTACCACTCAACTCTGTCCTTGTACAGTTGGCTTGTATTTGGCTAGTGGCAGCAGCAGGTGCTCTGTTGGTCATGATTCCCTTAGTACGCAAGCCGGTGGTTGAATAATATGAAGGAATCCGTGCATTCAATCTATCTAGTCATCAAAGACCTTGTTATTGCCTTCATCCGGTTTGGGGTCGCCTGGCTGCCTAGGCCTTTGAGATAGCCCATCAGGACCATGGAATTTACTTTTTACATGTACCAGTTCAAAGTGGAACAAGAGGATAGCCACTAATTCAAACGGGATGTCCTTGCACGTCAACTTCACTATATGATGAGCTCGGTGTGCAAAGTTCTTAACAAAGATCCATAATACGCCTATAGATCCTAAGAAGGCACAGACTTCCAAGATGTTGCTGCAAGGGCCCCATTGCTCTAGTAGGCCAAGTTGACTTTCCTTCAGAATTTGCCCTTGAGGGGTACACACATGTTCTAAGATCTTGATTTGTTCCATGCATAATACCAAAGAACATCCCGCTGCAGTCTTTCATCCATTGTAAAACCCTGTTCAGTACCTTGAAAAATTCCCATAAAGCTAGCCATACATTTGGGTTCCGGGGGTGGGTCTTGGGCTCTCCGTTGATTAGTTTCCAGTCCTTCAGGCCTTTCACTCCGACATCGTCAATAAATACCAAGACAAACAGAGGGATTTCTGGTTGCAGGATAAATACCACATTGTCGTGAAAGATGGGTACTGAGTTTGTCCACTCTATTGATAGTGTAACCAGCCGTAGTGCGCCAAAGGGAGTTTGGAAGGTTGTTAAGTCCCATGAAATCAGAGATATTAAGCACTTGTTGTACCCAACATAGAGGTCTAGAGTAGCGCCACATATCCTTCCTGCAAATGATTTGGCTACATGGTCTGGATAGGGTGGAACCCCCAAATGTCATATAGCTACTTGGTTAAGGGGTTCTAAGCTGTGCACAATCCATAGTTTGCCATTCTTCTTGAAGATGCAGAACCAACGCAATCTATAGGAAGAGTTCAATGGTTTGTATACCCTGGCCTTGATTTTTGCCCATATGAGTTCCATGATTTCCCCTTTCAGTCCCAGTGGAATCAGAATGTTCTTCTTGTTTCACAGTATGTGCAGTATAGTGAGGATGACTATCGGTGGGAACATTGCAGGGTTGAAACTTCCTCATTTGGTATCTTCTCATGCAAAAGCCTGATTCTGTTTGGCCATGAGATCGGTAAGTACCCTTAGCTTGTCTGTTAACAGGAAGCCTGTGTCATGATCCCTTTTGAACTGCGCTAGTTGTTCTGCTGTTAGACAACCTATGGGTTGCATTGGAAGCGGGTTTGGATCCAAGTCTGGTATTGAGGCTAGAGTCTCTGATGATATTGCATTTGATTTGGTAATTCTCCGCAACCTGTTCTGGTACTGGTTTCACCTTTAACGCCATGGGTTTGTACTTTTTCTTTGTTTGTATGCCCTTCCATTTTACCATACCTGTGTGATTCCCATGCGTCCATGGCTCTTTGTCCACCAGTGTCCAAAGATGTCCTTTTGCATTGTTTGTTGTCTGAGGGTGCAGCGGTACTATGGCTTTTGCATGTCCTAAAAGATACTCATCAGTGACCAGTATTGATCTGTCAGGAGCGATGTGTTTGAATAGTTTGGACATGGTGATATACAGGTAAGCCAATGTGGCTTCATAAGCTCCTTGGGAGCTGGCTTTTATAGGTTTTTTCATAGGTACAGGCTTGGAATTGGAAGATAAACTGTTTGTAGAGACCGTTTCTGGAACGGTCTTGTCAATTAAAGCATATGAGTGTGGTTGTATTTGAGCGTCAGAACTACATCTCCATGATCACCACCAATCACTTCCTCAATGCTGTCCAAAAACACTCATGTTCTTTGGTTTCTGTAGTCACATATTTTAGTGTGTTTCTTGCTTGGCAGGCTACCATGCAGGTAGGTTGGTATTGTGCATATAGCACTGGAGTTGGGGTCGGTAATTGTGATTGACGTGTTGTTGGCACTATGGGTTTTTACTGTGCTCTTGGTTAGCACATCAAAGGGTTTTCCAAGTAAAATGTCATAGGCCGGTTGTTGTATGACATGTATCTACAAGAATAGAATTATATCATCAAATATGCACGGAACGTTGGTTGCCAAGCCTAGGGACGTGTTAATTGCTCTATTTGCACTTTGCATGTGCAACACAATCAAGGGATTGTACAAGATTCCTATGTGGTTAGCCACATCTTCCGACATCAAAATTATCTGCGCCCCACTGTTGACTATACATTCCACTTCTGCTGATACAATGCTGTACAGCATTCAGAGACAGAACATGCACCAGAAGTCAAAATAAACATTTAATATACAGGCTGAAAACTGTAAGCCTCCTGGTAGCAGTCTCTACAAAAGTATATTCCCAAAAACACCCATAAATACACAGGAAGTACAGTAGATGGACAAGGGATCAGCTCAGAGTCATCAAGTCAATAATAGTCAGTCACTATAATGGAGAGGGGAAGCATGAGGGCTAGCAGAGGCAACAAAATTGGGATCAGATTATGATGATCTGTATCAAAGAAGCAGATCTACTACTACCTGATTTGGCATGGCTAAATGGAGGAAGAAGGAAGAAGCATGGAATGCAGGGAAGGAATAAAAAGAGAAAAAGAAAATTCATGAATGGAAGCCAGACAAAAGGGGCAGGAGCAAATGGGGCAGAGGCAAATAGGGAAAAAAAAGCTAAGAATAGCAAAGAAGAATGATGGCTTCCAGAACTGACTTGTGGCACCAAGACAATGGCCAAAAAGGGAATAGTGGAAGCAAATAGAATCAGTAGAAGTAGGAATGGAATGGTGGAAGATGAATGATGGCACCCAAAATAGGAAGCACAATTCAAATAATGGGTTGACAAATGGGCTTGGTATTCAGGTGACAAGGTGGTCTGTGCACTGTGGGGAAAGGTATAAATAGACTAGGTAAATTAGAGAATAATCAGGCAATTGATAGGTAAAGGCTTGGTGGTTCCTGGGGAGTGAATCACTTAGGCTGAAGTTTGTTGAGAACCCTCTACCTTTCAGAATATTTTATATTTTGAAAAGTAACCCTCAAAAACATCAAGTTTACTATCAACAACCAGTGTGGATTAGAAGTAACTTTCTAAGACTTCAAGAAAGCCCCAGAACTATCAGTAATACTCTAACCAAGTACTACACCACTTTCTGCCTGATGAGCGTGGTTATGGACCTCAAAGAGTTGGTGTCCCTGGCCACGCAAAACTTTTCTGGTATGGCTCCCAATGGTAGTGACTTGAGGTAATTTAGCACAGAGTCCGATGACGTCCAAGATGCATAGTTGATGGCTGCAGTTTCTCCGGTATGAAACCACACCAACTTTTCACTGCTATCAACCACTTTGATTGAGGTCTCTCCTTTGTTGGTTATTTCCTTGATTTGCACGATATTGGTGGCTAAGATGCACTTTGGGGTTACTGCGGCTCTGGCCAGATTACACACATCCAATGCAATGCTAAGAACTTCACCAACTGTCATTGTGACATGAGCTTCCATCAACCAATTGAACACTGCTTTGGTGTGTTCCATAGACTGGATAGGTACCTTGGTTCAGTAAGCTCCATCATTCTGCTTGTCCAGTTTCCCCATGACTTTATCCGCTGGCGGGGCATATTGCCTTGGCATGCCTAAGAAGGGGTGAAGTGGCGCCTTGGGGTCCTGTACTTCTGTGATGGTAGGTTTGTTTGCCAGTTGGCTAACCAATACCATTGGCACCATTGGTGCTGTCTTGGCGGTGGTGATTGGCCAGTAATCAGCTAAGGAGTGCTTGGCTTTAGGAACCTAAACCCCATCCATGACCTGACAGCCGTGTTTCCCTGCCTCCTGAAGCTCCAAGATTTTCAATTGTTTTTGTAGTGTTGCAATCTGTTGGCTTATGTCTGTAGTAGCATTTGCAAAGGTTGCTGAGGGCATCCGGGCTTGCGGAGCTGCCAGAGAGACTTCAAACACCAATTGCTAGATGTTGGCCTGGATTTGCATTAGCCAAGAGTGTGCCAATTGCTATATTGCCTGGGTTGTGGTGGTAGTATTCATATACCCTATTCTTGTAAAGGAGTTTGCTGGGGTTGTACAGAATAAATCCTCCAGATGGCAGGACCACCTTTCCTTCTACGTTCCATCGGCACCGCCCCTGCAGGATGTAATCTTCTAGGACATTGCATCTCCTCCTTACCATGCTATGCCCAATTTCTCCACAGAAGTAGCATCCATTCCCTAGAAGCAGTTGGCCTGTCAGGCAATTGCCCCCTGGTCTGCCACTCAGGACCGCCACCTTTTCCAGAGCGGCCGCTATGGCTAACTTCACTATATTGCCCAGGTCTTCTTTTTTGATATACCCACTATTGGCAGCAGGTGAAGCTCCAGAGCTTTGAGCTTGTTGTATGCTGGGGGCCAGTAACACGCCTCCCATATATCCCGCTGGCGCCACGAGCATTGGTGCTGAACTGGTGTTGGTACCATGGAGGATCCTGATGCGAAATGTAGGGTTTGTTGAACTAATCAGAGGGACTCTGATCAGTGTAGACAACTAAACTTTACTTTTGCGAGTTTCGTGGGGCTATGACACAGAAACTAACACTTGTAATAAAGTTGTAATGGTTTTTGTAGTTTTAGTTTATTATTATAATGAACCGAAGTAGTCCACAATATAAATGGTCTCTAAAAAGATACCAAAAAGCGACCCTAGTAAAGTCAACTAAATGATAGGCCTAAGTGGGGACCCCGAGCCACACAAATGGTTTATTCACTAGATTAACAAAGTTCAAGCTTTGATTTGAGCAAACTTAAAATACACAAATGTAGGCAATAAGCTTTATTAAAGCTGGTCTGAAGTACTTTACTGATTAGCCTAAGTAGTCCACTCCCTGGGGACCCCGAGCTGCACAGGTTTTCCTTAGTTGGGTCCCCCTTTTCCTTGTCCTATTTATACCCCTTTCCCTGCGCACGTACCACGCGTGATTGGCGTGTCCACAGACCTCCTATTGGTCCAGGTATAGGCTAAAGTTTGAGCCATCCGGGGGTCAATTCAATAAAATTTACTGAATTGAAGTTTTTGCTCCAGCAGCCGGTTTCAGGCTATTTCCGGCCTCTGATTTCCGTGTTTCCATCATCCAAGACCCGCTAAGGGTCCTTCTGTTGTATCCGCATGGTTCCGGGGAGTCCGGAGGTACCCAGGGAGGCGGGATAACACTATAATTGAGTGCTGTAGGGCTCCGGGAAGGAAAGTCACGAAGGTTTGATGGAATTGATGTGCTGATCGCAGATCATGATCTGGGATCTTTGATTGATTGCATCAATCCTTAATTTAGACTGATTTTGGTATTCAGATCTTGATCCGGGATTAAATAGCTATTAATCTAATCTATTTTGATGGCCACTGAGTGCTGTGCTATTTTCAGCTTTATCTTTGATTTTGGATCTCTCCGTGATCAAATCAGCTTCTTTTGGCACAGCCACAGCTCGCTTATTATTCCCATCAAGATCTTACTCTGGATCATCAATGATTGATTGATGGAAGCCCTCGGCTATCACCAATCCATCACTACTCAAAGGTTTGTCTATAACTCAACAAATTATGCACCGTTTGACTTTGTTTGACCAGTTTCAGACTCGTCGGGAGGCGGGGAACACTACGGTATGTCCAGCCTACAGGTTTTGGCTGTCTAGTATGTCTGGCTTACGGTTTTCAGCCTTGTTTTTAGACATATTATGTATATTTTTGTCTTATACCGTATAATGTTACTGGTTTCAGTGTTCTGCAATGGCGAGCCGCCATATCAATCCACACACCAGCTTTGTAGACTTGGCCGACATTGTGGGGTTCATTGGAATGGTGGTTGGAGTCCAGTATTTCCAACCGCCTTGCTATTTTTGTTCAAAGAGACGTTGGGAACCCTTGTTAGAAGTACCGCTTCTCTTTGTTTGCCAAAATCTTGTTGTGGCTTTTTAACCACTGTGCAATTTGTTGAAACGTTTGGTAATAGTCAGATAACTAACCCAACGTTGTTAGCCCCATACGGAACGTTCTAGTGACATGTCTTTCTAGGTCATTAACAGCCCATTTCACCTGTTCTTCCGCTCCGGGGTACAATTTTACAATGGCAGCTTTCCATTCTGCGTAGGTGTAAGGGCGGTTCTGTTCACTGGTGTTGCCCTCAAACTGCGGTATGCAAGTCCATAGTTCTGCTGTGTCGTACAACACGTATCTGGCTGTGTATTCCTCTTTGTGGTGTTTGTTAGTAACCTGACAGTTGCAAAATAAGTATTCCAATTCTCGGAAATAGTGCAGTAGTTCTTGTGGTTTGTTTTCATTCCATTTTGGGGCTGTCCTGCTGCCCCTTGTTGGCATTTGTGAGGCAGTATTTTCCTCCATCCTTCTTGGTACGGGTATTATGATTGGTGTCTGTGAACACTGGACCAGGGTTAGTTGAGGAGTGTCTGATGCCAGAATATCAAATGAGAAGAACTCGTCAATTGGTGTTACCAGTGATAATTCCCTTGGAAATAAATCAGGAATGTCGTCAGCTGCCTCTATTTCTTCCGCTAAATTCACAGGTTGGTATGGTCTTGTCAGTAGTACTGGGTTGCTTAGCTCAATTTGGATCGGATGTATAGGTAATGGTGGGAAGAGAGTTGGTAATAGTTCTGCAGCTTCCCTTTGTTGTCTCTGTGCTCAGGTTTCTGGTGGTATTCTGTAGAAGAGTCTCTCACGGTGGGCTCCAATATGATAGCCTCACAATCTTCCTATAAGCAGAATTTAGACTTGTTGCAAGTCTTCAGAATTTAGTTGGAAAGCTATAGGTATGACTGATAATAAGCAAGAAATCTTTTGTGATTACCACTCAGTATTGCCAATGCTAATGGTACCCATATTAAGTCAGAGTTTGGAAGTCAGCAGTGGAAAGTAACAAGGTGCCGTTGGAAAGTTACTTGATGCTGTCAGAAAATTGCTGGATGCTGTTGGGAAGTTGCTAGATGCCATTGGAAGGTTGCAAGATGCCCTTTAGATCTGTACTCTGTACTCTTTATGTGATCTCTGAGGGGAAAAGTTGTTTTTATTCCAAGTTATGGTACAGTTTTTATAGTACTTTTGGGAGGCAAGCAGTAGCCCCCTTACTTCAAACATTACT
>QLOM01002151.1:0-12764 GCA_003313785.1 Termitomyces sp. MG148 | reverse complement strand
ACTGAGGGTCGTCGGGTTCTGAGGTTGCGCCGGTCGAGCCATACCAGGGTACCGGGGCTCCAATTGGGCGTGGGTTCGCGGTGAACGTCGGCGTGTTTGGCGTAAGCTTTGTTGGCGGTGTTGATTTTGTCCCGGAGAAATTGGTGGAGCTCCCGGAGGTCGTGAGCGACTTCGTGGGCGGCGTGCAAGGGGATGTCCCTGAGCAAGAGGGTGAGACGGGGATGGTAGCCTTTGTTGGCGAAGAAGGGGGAGACCCCGGTGGTGGAGTGAGGAGTGTTGTTGTAGGTGAATTCGGCTGGTGGTTATCCTCGAAAGATTCTTCGCTGACTATCAGTCACCCCTATAGCACGCTAATAATATCCGACTTGACAAAAGTCTACATTCTGCTTATAGGAAGTTAGTGACGTTATCACCGCAACATAGAAATCTTCTAAGAGCAAACATGTGGGGGGCTGCGGCAGAGGAGCGGTGCTAGCGTCAACCATTGTCAAACCATTGTTGACTGATCCAGGCACTTTTTCAATATGAGCACTGTCCTTATGAGTGCTGTTGTCGTCTTCGACAGGCATGAATGCCTCATCCAGATCATCAGGGCTCAATGAGAAAGATGAGTGATCATGTGCAAGTCTGGGGATGATGTCGTCCTCAAGGCCATCAATAAATTGATCAAAGGCTGAGCTCTCTGAGGTAGAAGACTAATAAGGAGCTGGTGTGGGAGAAGGAGGGGATGAACCTGCCTGAGCACAACAATGTGCAAAGTTGCAGCCCTGTTCAGTCTCAGAGCCCAGTGGGGTCAATGGAACACATTGGCACAAGTTCCAACCTCCTCCCGTCTGCTCAAAGAGGCGATTTTCAAACACTGGGACAGGACCATAATAGGTTGGAACAACATCAGCACCACCACATTCAGCGTTGTCGTACACCAGAGTGGAATTGGGAGATGGCGGATTGTCCATTTTTGTTTGCAGGCTACAGGTAATGAGGTTATTTTTATACTAGCAATGCTGGGAGGACACACCTGAGAGTATTGATTTTGTTCATGCACAATGGCCATGATGAGGGAAGTAAGTTGGAAAAGCATAAACGAACTAATTTGGTGATGTTGTCATGGCCAAAGTCTTGGGAGGAGTTGCACTCTTCTTGAAGTAGAAGGAGGCGGATAAAGAAGCCAAGACTATGTTGTTGAGGATGTCGTAGTGTTCATACTTGCTGTGAGCCAGAGCAAAATGGGAATTGCAGCAAGATAAACAAACAGCGTAGGCAAATGATAGTCTCACCCGTTTATGAGATGTAACCATACTATTGCTGCCAGCAAACAGAAAAAAAAAGAGACGAGGGATAACGACAGATGTGGCTGGAGGTGATTGATGAATTGTACAATGACAGAGAAGTCCCATGGGAAAAGCAGGGCCTAATTCAATAAAAAGATTCCTGTCAGACACACCTTCAAATCAGTGTCAAAAAACCTGAGAGAAATGAGGAAACATTTGAGGTGACACGTACATGAGATTTTTTGGTAAGACAATAGCAGTAAGACAATAGCAGTAAGACAATAGTAGTAAGACAAGTGAAGAGGAAGGGTAGAAATTTGACTTGTACCTGACACGTGCAAGAGGTCTAGACGATGTAACTAAGCAATCCGGTCACATGTTATCAGACATAGAAACGTGTTGACATGTTGAACAAAATGCATTGACATGTTGTCTCAGTTGTTTTCTATCATCACGACAGAATCTGAGGATGTCAATGATAATTGGTATAACACAAAATAATGGAAAACTTACAACTGGACCAAATGAAATCACCCATAACCAGCAAGTCATTCCCTCAACCTAATCCAATATAGATTCCTACATAGAAGATATTTGTTTGTACATCCATTCTACTTCCTTTACAGATCATCTCACCTCTGATTACAGTAGATTTTGAAATCTTTATCCACAAGAAAGAAACAGCCGAGGCCAAGGAGGCACGTGAAGGTATGTATTTTTTTGGTATTATTTTCTCGCTCAGTGCAATTCAGTTGTTGAGCTTTTCAGTGTGGGTTCAGTGCCTAGCACTAGAAAAAGACCTCATGGAAGACATAATGCAAACAGGATGCGGAGCATATGTCGAATGTGGTGTGCATTATCCTGGTGACAAGAAATTTTGTTGGGAGTATCCTGCATACCAGGAACAGCTACCCAGTACAATCTGTCTTCTCTTTCTATCAGAATTCCTTGACTATCTATGTTCCAGCATGCTGAGGAGACCTTGATGCAGACTACCAATGCAACCTTCCAGACAAGCACGATCTCCATTCTCCATTTTGTCCTCTTCCCTACTATGTCCACCATCAGGCAGAGTGTGATAATGAGCGGAATCCGCCATGCAGCTGCTGGCACTTTGCATTGCACTACGCACAACGCTACATGATGGACACCGGGAAAATCACATCGAAAACTTCCAGGTATGTTCTGGTTGACTTTGTCTACAAAAGTCTGGCTAATGCTCTGGCAAGCAAAACACAGACACATTTGTGGTTCTCTCCATCTGATCACTGACTTCACATATAGCACTTAACCCTTGTACCTCAACTGTCTTACTTAACAATGTGTATATGATTATGTTGGTTAATCTAAATTTGTGGGATATTTCTATTTGCGTTATTATCACACATCTGTCCTGCTACTTTTATGCTAGTATGGCCTGAATTCTGGGCTTGCTTCCAGATAAGTAATGGTCTTTGCAGCTGATGACCTACGAAGTGAAATTCCCGCTACTTTAGTAGTGGGTTCTTTGTCGGTCAACTTTTTCTTGTCTCATGTAGCTGTCGGTCTGGCCTCTCTCAGCCAATCAGGCTGTTTGTTCCCGGTTTTTCCGGTTTCAGAGTTGCCATGTTGTCGGAAGACTGTGTAGTTCAATTGTCTGTGGAGTCCATGCCTTTAATACACCCCTCTTGATGTCTCTCCATCTGATATGGTTTCTCTCTTTCCTCATCTTCATCCCTTCTTTTTTTCTTGTATACTGTTGTTCCCTTTGCTGCTTCTTTGCGTGGAGCTTGGGTTGTGGACGCAAGTTTTTGTTAGCTCTGAAGCGCGTGCCACTTCTCTATATCATCGGGATTGACTCTGCCCGCTATCGATGGTTCTGTTTTCACTGGACTTGGGTTACAAGAATCAAGTACGTCTTTCTATGTTTGTTACATTTTCCTTCTGACGTGATTGCGTTTGGGCAGACCCTGTTGCAACGACCGTGATGAACAATTTGACCTCAGACATTTTCTGTTTTGACATTGTCGCAACTACTTCCTGCCCCCAGCCGATTGTCTCCTATTTCTTGCATGTATTGCTGTCTCTTGAGGAAGCTGACTCTGCCACTTTGGAACATTATATGAATGAGCATCGAGTGCAAAAGTTATCAAGCCTCAGAGAATGTCGTCTTTTGTTGGCTTATTATCTGTTGAATGGTTTGTGTTGTAAACGGTGTACCCTCAATTGCGTTAAACTGCCATTGTCTATTTCACCATCTCAGTTGCGGCAGCAAGTACTTTACCAGTTGACAACATATGCGGAAATGTTTGTTGTTGACTTACATTTATTCTGTGTAAGCTTGGGTCTTGACAAAGCACGTATGTCATACAAAACTCGGTTAAAGCGTTTGTGTGGCATGTTATCAAGCTCCTGTGGTAGATTTTTGTAGCCTGATTTATTGATTTTTCTTTTGTTTTACCCCTTTTGTGAATAGTCTGGAACTCTGAATGCTGATTGAGTGTATCAATGTCTTTCATTCTTTTGTCAGAATGACAAAACAAAAAGGCAAAACAGTTTTGTTTTGTTTTTCTTTCTATTCATGTTTAGTGCCGCCGTAGATGTTTTTTTTAAGATTGTTGTACATAGCCCTCTAGTCTCTCATTCATGGGTTCTTATATTGCAAAGCGTAGTCTTTTTGCACCTGAGAGTCATCTCGAGAGATGGTGTTTTCAAAGTCTTTCCTGATTTTTTGTTACTTACTTTGGGTATACAATCAAAACTCATTTGCTTGATTGCTCCGAGTATTTCCACATCCAAGTAGCGGGCGCTGCGGTCTTTGCTACAGAGTGAAATGGAAAAACATCACTTGATAGGCGCTGAAATGCAGAGCCACAAGCCGCCGGCCCGGATACCGCCCAACATATTTCCCTGTTTTTATACATTCCACAGCCAGCCAGAACCCTCCAAAATCACCCATGACATCAGCTCAATACAATTAAATGCATTGATGATGTTTGAGCTGGTTCACAACGTTCACACAAAAAGGTAAGACAGGATTTGGTGAATGCTTTTTATTTGTACTTAACCTCAATCTTCTAACTTCCATTCTGTCTCACTCATACATAGGCCGCCGCTGCATCTACCACATGGCTGAAGAGAGAAGACTAGCAGCAAATGCTAAGAGCCACCGAAGCTACCATAAGTGCGTTGCTAGTTGCTCAGGGAGACTAGTATTGTAATGAAGAGAACCAGAAACAAGTCATCTATCAGCACTCGTCGCCAGGAAGAATATCAAAAATGTAAAGCAGAAAGGTATGTAGTATTCAACCATGACTTGGTTCTACACCCTGACGTGCAGAAGATTTGAAATCAGGCCCAGGAGAGTCTTTGGACCAAAGTCTTCAATCAAATCTCAAGACAACATTTCTCTCAAGTAGGTCTTCTAACAGCGTCAAGCAATCTTCTGAGTCACATTGAAATTCAGAGACAATCCATCAAACATATTGTATTGGACTACTAGGGTTGAACAAATTGCAGAAAAGCTTGAACAAGATGTCGGCAAATCACAATTTGATTTTGTCGACTCATTTTACCACCAGTACCTGGCAAGCAACGACGTTGATGCTATCCTCAACACTGTTGTTTGTGCTAAGAGGTATGAAAAGAGAATCATAGCCTATCAGCATGAGATTCTGCAATTAGCAGGAATAGGTGATGAGTGGAAGCGATCAGAGGTAGTAGCAAAGGATGTTTCAAACGTTGCAAAGCGTCTGCAGGAGCTGAGGCTGTATACTACATTGGAGGGAGAAGACATGGTAGCAATGCATGAATCGAAGGAGTTCTTGTATCAATCTCTTTTTGTGTAACTTCATGTTGAAATTGGATTGACGCATACAATGACTCACTGAGCTTATATTTAGTCAAGACAAAGTAGGAAAAGTAGCATAAATTCAATTATGGAATAGGTAATGCACATACAGTTTGCAAAAGTAAGGTCCTGACAATAGATCTCATTTTCTTCAATGCCTGTCACTGAGAACCCTGCAAGAATAGCAGCGACATTGGCAAGGACCCACACACCACAATCAACACTATTTGTCTGTCATGGATGTATGACGGTGAGTCAAGCAATCCATCCAGAGGTATTAATCCAAAGGAGATTCCTGTCAAAGGGTGAACAATCTACAGTAGTGCACCAGGCGATTGGAGACTTACGTCACGTGGGTACGGCTGCGCCGCCATGATATGTTTTTTCTAGTTTATTTGCCGCACCTCAGTTCGTACCGCATTGACGTTCACGATACTGAGGTGTGTATCTCCATTAATCATTACACTTTTAGTTACTCACATTAGTTACCTAGTTGCACTACGTTTGTCTAGGTAATAGCAATATAGTTCGTACCGCATTGATGTTCACGATACTGAGTTGCACTACATTTGTCTAGTGACTCACTGTACTCGCAACTACTGGACGTTGATTTGTGATAGGTTATGGGCCCCGTAGCCTGAAAAACAACTAGACGAACTCACATAGAAAGTACAACCTTTCTACTTCCAACTGCACCTAAACACTCCCCTCTCCGAGATCACCCGGATCACTCTAAGGACCCACACAGGACCTAATGCTCACACCACATGCCACACCATGTCAGAAGCTGTAGCGTGTCCAACCCTCACCGGTCCCAAGAACTTCCAAATATGGAAGATGAGGATAGGAGGAAAACTCAAGCAGGAGAAAGTGTAGGATACAATCACAGAGTCGCCGCCATCTCCAGATGCACCCGTAACTTCCACCATGAGCACCAACAGCTGGTCTGTCCGCGATGCAAAAGCCACCGGCATCATCATAGCGCACGTATGCGACAGGCTCTTGATCGAAGTCGGCAAATTACCACATGCAAAGGACATGTTCGACGAGCTCATCAAAATACACGAGAAGACGAACGTTGGCGTCAGTGCATTCTACACTTACACGCGCATGACAAGACTCAAATGGGATGGATCTCCAACAACGCTCAACGATCACATTGCCGCAATATCTTCTGCTGACGCCAAACTCACCGCAATGAAGAAACAAGTCAATCGGGAGTTTCTTGCATTTATCCTACTCAATTCTCTCCCCGATGAGAGCGCATGGGAATCTTTCTGTGCTACTGTCTTAAATTCCCTCACTCCTGGGAAAGCTCTGTCATTCTCCGAAGTTGCCGACCGTCTAAAGTTTACTGCAGTTGCCCAAGAGGGAGCCTTATCCTCGGATGCTGCCCTCAAGGCCGACGCAACCACGAAACAAAAGGCAAAGGCAAAAAGCAAAGTATGGTGTGACCTCCACAAAACTACCACGCATAACACGTCCGACTGTCAAACTCTGAAAGACCAGAAGGATGGAAGGAAGAAGAAGCCCAAAAAGAAAGCAAAAGCAAAAGCGAATCAAGCAAGCCACGATTCCGACTCGGAGCAGGGAGATTCAGATAGCACGGATAGCGACTCGGATAGTGGAAGTACAGGAGCTTCAGGTAGCAAGTCTGCTCGTGTCTCTAAAGCATTAATGTCACGCATTTTGGCCTACGTCGGGAGTGATTTGAAAGAAACCACCCACTCACATACCATAGCCGACTCTGGTGCATCAGCGCACATGACGCTGCATCGCGAGTGGTTCAAATGCGGCACTTTCAAGGAATTAAGTCCACCCCAAAAGGTCCGTTTTGGTGACAGCTCCCACGTTGAGGCTACAGGTATTGGAACTGTGATGCTTGAATGCGAAATCGATGGATCTGTCGAGACCATGGAACTCGAAAACACTCTATACGTACCATCCTTCCAGGTCACCCTTGTATCAATACGTCAACTTGACAAAGCTGGATACTACACCATGTTCAAAAACAGAAGGTGCAAAATTAAGACCTTGAAAGGACAAAAAGTAATGCTCACCGGATTGCACAAAGGAAATCTGTACCATTTAAACATTTCCTCCCCAACGCATGCGCTTGCTTCCATAGATATTAACACGCTGCATCGACGCCTTGGTCATGTTTTGCTGAGCCAGTTAGTCCAAATAGTGAACAACGGATGCATTGAGGGAATTGACAGAATAACCGGCAAACCAAAATTCTGTGAACCCTGCATACTAGCAAAATCAAAAAAGCTTCCCTTTAAACACAAAGGACAAAAAGCAACTCACCCTTTCCAAATCATACACTTGGATGTTGGAGGGCCAGTGAACCCAGCGGACCATCATGGAAACCGGTACTGGATATCCTTTATTGACAGGTACGGGCGCTTTCCCTGGATCTACTTCATGCAAAAGAAAAGCGAGGCCTTACTGCGCTTCAGCGACTTCAAGACCAATATTCAAACAAAATTGGAAACCGAAATCAGGGAACTCCACCTGTCAGAAAACTTCATCAGTTTTTTCCAATCGGATAACGGAGGGGAGTATATTGGAAAGAAGTTCCAGGAAGAACTTGGAAAAACAGGTGCTGTGCACCTGACAACAGCTCCTGACACACCTGAGCAGAACGGTCTAGCTGAACAGATGAACCAAACGCTTGTGAACATGGCGACGGCCATGCTTATAGAGTCCGGGCTACCCAAGTCATTTTGGTCGGATGCAATGACCACCGCTGCCACCGTTATTGGAAGAACGCCAGCTTCTGGCTTGAAAGGAAAGGTGCCTTACTCGATGATATTCAATCAAAAGGCTGACATCTCCTGGTTCCGTCTGTTTGGCTCCACGGCTTATGCGCTTATTCCAAAAGAGAAACGTGATGGGAAATTTGCAAGCAAGGCATGCAAAGCCATACTCATTGGCTACTCTACAGGAAAGAAAGCATACAAACTCCTGGACGTAAAAACGCGAAAGAAATTTAGCAGCTGACACGTTTGGTTTGATGAAAACCTTGACCTGACTTCAAAACTTGCCGAACTCGAAGAGGAAAACGGGCTACGACCTGAATGCAAGTGGAAGCCAGATATGCTTCATCCAGTACCCAGAAGAACCCATACAGAGCAAATCGAAAGCTATGATTCTGACGATGAGTTAGTACCTGAGGCCAATGCAGAGCGAGTGGGAGGGCAGCGACCGATCACTCCCGAAACAGAAGAGGAATATCACACACCAGATTCATCACCACGTCCGCCACCGCTTGCACTACCACAAACAACACTCGAGGTCCCGCAAAAACGAAAGCGCACCAACAAAGAACAACGGGCAGCTCCAGGGACAGTGGGAGGCGCAAAGAGCCAAGAACGCTCGACACAAACTCAAAAACCCGTAGTGCAAGATGCAGACTACCGTTGAGCAATAGAACTTGAAACCAAACAAAAGGAAGACAACAGGAGTGAGAAACGTATGAGAACATCCCACGATCTTGAGAAGATGCAAACCGAGGGGACTCACCGAACACTCCTGGACGTGCAAGCGTGAGCAGACAATCCAGAGCTGAGCGACCTCACCAACCTGACTGAATCAGAAGATGATGAAGACACATACTTTGCCGAAATATCAATGCCTGCGGCTGTGTTGTCAAAGTCTACTACTGTCTGGTCAGTCTCTGTACTTTGTTCTAAGTAATCAGCAAGGAGAATTTCCTCTGTGCTCAGGTTGATAGTGTGATTGTCGTAGTCTTGTTGATCTAAATATTCTGTTTGGTCTTGGGACATGAATGGCATAGCTGACAGTGCCGACACTGGAAAATCAAGAGAGGTGTCATCTGCAGGATGAGCAGGTCCAAGGGATCGCGCCATTTCTGTGGCCTTTGTAACAATGGCATCAAAGACATGCTGGGGAGTGAGTGGAGTTGTCCATAAAGAACGGAGATTCAGGAGGTGTAAACGGCGCTGTTGGAGAGGAACACGGAGGTATACATCTATTGAAAAAACTGAATATTCAATTTTCAGGGTAACAACAATGCAAAGCTCACTCGTAGGCTCCATCAGGGCAAGCTCAACAGCAGCAAGTTCACGATAAAACCATCGAAGAAGGTTAGCAGCTTCTACTTGGAGCCGCTGATGCTCCTCAGCACAACAGTCTACCTTCAACATAGCGCAAATACCTTCTCGCACTTGACTATCACTCAGCCAGCATGGTACTTCGGCTGTAGAGTGGCTAATCCACACATCCTCCATGAGGCTGGGGGTATCACGTAGTGACCGCAACTCAGTAGGTAGAGGTTCGGGCAGAGGAATGGCCCATTCAGATTTGTACATAGCTGCTAGTGTCGCACAGATATCATTTTTTTGCAATCCTGCCATAAGTGCCGGAGCCCGCTTTTTAATGGCAGCACACGTAGCCTGATGAAGTTTAGTGCCTAGGCAGTGAGTAGTGAGCAGACAGAGAAGAAAGGTAGTCAAAAAAACATACCCAGTGTTTGTTCTCGCCCACCTGAAGCCCGATCAAGCCGTTCCCACTCAAAAAAGCTCCCAACTGCCCACTTCCAAACGTTTATTTTGAGATCACGAGCAATCAAGAGATGCTTCACAAACTCAAGATCGACACTGTGCAGTTCAGGATACGAGTCCTGTATGCTAAGAGATGAATAAAGCTCTTCAATATCATCTTTGAGTTGCTCATGATGGTTTTGAAGGCTGCTGAGGATTCATAAAGATTGAGGGGATGGTAATGCCTTTGACAATGTTGATTGCATGGCTTGAAGATTTTTTTTGCACATCTCAAGATCACTTTGAAGGGTTAGGACCATGTCAAGTTCTTTTTTAAGGCGAACAGGTGCTTCTGTAGATCGTTTTAGATTGTAGAAAATGGTTTTTAGAAGAGAGAGACATACGAGCTCTGATTGAGAGCTCAGATGCATGTTGTAGTTCCCATTCAAACCGTAAAACTGCTTCTTCAATCCCACATAATTCTAGAATCTGGCGAGCCTTCGCACCTTGGGCCTGTACACCTTTGTTAAGACGATGACAAATCCAAGGACCGACTTGCATTGGGAGTAGAGTGAAAAGGTATTGGAGCATTGCTACAGCATACTTCTGTTGTTCTCCAGGGGTGTCAATGTTTGCCAGGAATATGGGGATGTCATGGCGACAGACGAGAGCCATGAGGCCGCCATCATCAAACCGATCGATGTTTGTCTTGACATTGGATCCATTGCCAGCAGTGTGTGAGGATTCACACTCGTTGATTGCTTTGTCGGGCACAATGGGCTTGCAACGGCGAGGTTTACGGATAGTACGAAGACTTTCCATTCTCCTGCCAACCTCGTTGATGAGTTCCTTGGGAAGAATATAGGTAGGGTCATAAAAATGGGGTGAATCTCCAGCAGACCGTAGATGCCGATGGTTAAAGTTTCCATCAAGACACACATGGATATCCCCACCTCTGAACACAGGTATAAGTTGAAAAATTTCATTGAAGGCCGGAAAAATGCTTACTCATGTTTCAAGGATCGCCCAAAGAGATTACCTCCGAAGCAGCATGGACACCTCTGACGCAAAACTCGTGCACAGCCAAGCTCACATTTTTCGCTCGCCACAATTCGCCAGTGAACAAAGCGTCTCGTTTCCTTTTCTTCCCCTGAGATTCTGATGACGAGGGTTGCGGTATAAATGCTCGCTCAGTATCCCAAACATCATCCCCGCCATACGCAAATCTATCTTGACAAGATGTCATTCGCCATACGTGAAGGCGAGTAGGCAAAGACGACAAGCGAGATTCAGGGGATTCTGCTCCGTTCCCGAAAGAAATTGATCGCAAAGCGCCATTCGAGGTACAAGAAAAAGTTGCTCTGGGTGAAGATGAGCCTGTAAATGATTTTGTGCTGGAAAGCAGTAGTACGAACTTTTCAGATACATCCAGACCAATATACTTTTGCCCGTCCCTTAATCGGGTCTCTTTCCATTGAAATACTTCTTGCAACTGGTCCGCATTAGAATGGTCAAGAGAAAATGACGACGCCAGGCCACTCGAGAAACCAGCTACTATCTTTGCTTGGAAGAACCTGGTCAATTTTTCAGGAGCCAAAGTTGACAAAAGTAACACATACTAATTGAGATCCTACTCCTTCAGTGGGAGGGCCTACACCTAATACTTCGACGGCATCAGAGAAACCAGTCCGCAGTGTCTTTAAGTTTGTATTATCGTTTCCATCTGAAACATCGGGCGAAAAAGAAATCGACTTGATATTGCCTAGCTCGTCACCAACAAAGAATCGACGCATTTTTCAAATCCGAGGCAATTGTCACTGCAAAAATGTTACTCGTGTATTACGTAACAAAACATCCCCTTCATGGACGGCCTTCTCAAGGAACTTGCCAAACTTGAGAAACTTACCACTTCCAAGGGCAAGGCCCCGTCTATCAATGATACGCTTGACTCTATACTGCACCATTTACAGGACGCGAAGAAGAAATCGGAGAAATCTGATGTTATAGACGAGGATGTGCTCAAACAGCTTTCCCAAATCATTGACGCCAAGAAGAAGGATGTCGATGACCGGCAAAAGGAAGTCTATTCGTCTATCTCAAGGCTAGGAAAAGCTTTGGATAAGGTGATTTGTCCTTGAGCGAAGCGACAACACGACTGATGCTGGATGGTCAAGAAATTCACGGCTGCATTGCCTTCATATTCACATCTCTTCGCGTCATCGCAGTCGCGAACTGCTCTTGAAAGAACCATTGCACTTCATCTCTTAAGAACCGGCCAGTTCGATACGGCAGAGACTTTCCTCGAAGTTTGTCGAATAGGCTCACTAAGGTCGTAACTTATTCGTAACTCTGGTTTATAGGAGTCTGGCATCGACATTTCTACCGAGTTGCGTGCTCAATTCATGGAGCTGCATCGAATACTCAAATTACTCAAAGGTCAGGATATTGGGCCTGCTCTTGAGTATGATAACCGCTTTCAGTCTTGGTCTATTTGCTCAACAGTGACATACCAGGTGGACCAGGAAGAATAGAACATTTCTTCAGTCGCGCTCTTCTCCTTTAGAATTCTATTTGCATCGTTCTCAGTATATCCGCTTATTGCTTTCGTCATATCCCCCTGATCCTTTCCCTGCGCTTGCCTACGCTCACGCTCACATTCGGGGGTTTTATAATGATTATCCCGTTGAAGTCAATAGACTTATTGGATGTTTCGCCTTCCTTCCATTATCGAAACTTCAGTCATCTCCTTACGCCGACTTAGCCTCACCATCCCTTCATTTTGATCTTGAGCCTCTTTTCGCTAAGGAGTATTGTGCAAGTCTTGGTATGAGTCGGCAGGTGCCGCTCAGAGTTGCCGGGGACATTGGCGGTGGTGGTGCAGACAATTGAGGTGATGAACAGTTTGTGGGTTCGGAGTGGATCCCGAAGGGCAGTCCGATATCTGAAATCTCAGGAAGTAAAGATGGCAATGAGATCGTCAAAGGGTTGGGCAGTTCAACCTTGGCTTCTGTGGGCGTCAATTGAATTCTACTCTGTATACGAGTGTCTGCGTTGAGAACAGCGGTGTCGACTTTCTTTTGCATGCAAATTTGTAGGCTATCATACCACTGTGCTGCATACCCTAGACCTCGACGGAATGCATCCCGAATCGGAACA
>QLOM01002150.1:0-10930 GCA_003313785.1 Termitomyces sp. MG148 | reverse complement strand
CCCCCCGTTCCGGAGCCGCTTCCAATCGCGTTTCGTCGACCCTGTAGGCTCTCTGACAGCCCTTCGCGGTGCTGCCCTTCAAAGTACACGACCGAGCTCTCTCTACACGAAACTTCGCAACCTTATCCTCTCAACACAGCTTGCTAGCGAATCGCGGCATGCCCTTGAGGCCATATCACGTTCTTCCTTGCCCCCATTTCCACAAACGGCCCTCGTCAAACTCGCTAGTTTGATCGCGGCGTTTCCGCCACCCCCGGCTGGTCTTACACCCAGCCAACTTGCTCGTTTACTCCTGACCATTCACCCCTCTCTTGTGCATGCGTCGTTCCAAGCGTGGGCTTTGCTTAGTCGGCAGACAGAAGAAGCGGGGCTTGGAGCGCTCGGGACGCCGTCGATGTCCCAAGACGAAGATATCGGGTTGATGGGCTACCGAGTTTCCGCTATTAAACGCTTGGATGAGATGTTTGCAGAGGTGACGTTTGCTCATTCTGGTGCTCCTCCAGTCGTGCTCAGAGTATCGGCTGGCCCGAAAGCTTTGAGACCCTTCCCCTTCGCAGGAGATCTAGAGTTCCACCCTACAAGAAGGTTCTTAGGACTTCTGACATGCTTCATGCAAGCACATGCATTGGGCTGGGACATCTCGTTGATTCCCCCTGCGATACCATGTACAGCCTCGACGTCGACGTCGACGCTTGTGAGAATCTTTGGTCAGGTGTTGGGTTATGAACAGGAAGTGATACATATGTACAAGGAGTTGGGCGGCAGAGAATTGATTATGCGGCGGAAGATCCAAGATGGTGGAGCGACGATTTGGGAACCGAGGTGAGTTACGTTGTCTCGCTCCCAACTTTATGAGAACTTTTGTTCCAGTTCGTTGATCGAGGGAGCGTG
The DNA here is from genome assembly GCA_003313785.1 of Termitomyces sp. MG148. Taxonomy (NCBI): domain Eukaryota; kingdom Fungi; phylum Basidiomycota; class Agaricomycetes; order Agaricales; family Lyophyllaceae; genus Termitomyces; species Termitomyces sp. MG148. The sequence goes on along the minus strand of QLOM01002150.1, from coordinate 10,039 downwards.
GGCTGGCCAACTCGTACATCTCTCTGGTCTTGACGTGATTGGATCCACAGCTGGTTCTGTGGCTCGATTGATTCAGGATCGAGAAATCGAGCTTTGGGAAAACAAACGTATAGTATCGGAAGCATCTCCAGAAGAGGTATGTCCTTTGTAATTCGCCTCCTCCTTTGCTCACGATTATTCTTTCATTTAGCTTGCAGAAGGCGAGCTGTCTTCAGCGCATCCTTCGTTCAGGATAATCAGCACTGCCTCAAAATCTTTGCCACTCAAAGACTGGTTGCTAGACGAGCACGCGAACATGTTCTTCCCCATCCCTAGCCAACCTATGAGTCGAGAAGAGGAATTAGACATCCTCCTAGCCACAGATTGTCCCAAATCTATTGTTAAGAGTTTGTTAAATTTTGCTGAAAAGTATAGGCAAAGCATGTCGGACGATAATGTTCTGAAGAACAGGAAACTTGGTACACGATCTCTCGTACGGATTGCTAGGCGTCTGGCCCGGTTCCCTCAAGACAACGACTTGAATGCTATCATCAGCAGGTCGTTGTTGGCGGAATTTCTGCCTGCGGTAGAGAAGATCAATCTGGACACCCTTCTGGCGGAAGCAAAGATTGAACCTAAGCCGCCTTTGGTAGACTTTCGTGGTCATAACATATGAGAGATCGTACTGACGAGGATAAATTTAGTCGAATGCGAACCCAGTCGTCAAAGGGAAAGCTTTGATCTTTTCTGCATCAAAGTCCGCGTCCGATGACACCTTCCAAGTGTCGATTCCGGTGTTTAAACCCTCACAGGACGTGGACGGAGTGGCGTCCCATGTGCCTCACATGGTTCACTTCTACGACAACAGCTTGCAGAGTGGTCTAATGCGCGACCTGGCTATCGATCTCGAGCTTCTGGGTGAACACATCGTTCTCTTGGGAAATCAAGTACGTTAATACTGATCTACGTATATGATGTCTGAAATGCTCGTTACCAGGGGGTAGGAAAGAACAAGGTCGTTGACCGGTGAGCCCAATTCGTTCTTAATTTCTGTCACTGAGCTCACTGTCCTTCACAGCTTGTGTCAAGTCTGTCATCGTTACTCTTCTACTGCTTTCAGAGATTAACGTGATTTAGCTGCTAAGACGTCCTAGAGAGTATATCCAATTACATCGCGACACAACAGTCAACCAGTTGATGTTCACGACGTCTTTGGAGGGAGGGATTCTCCAATATACCGACTCCCCCCTTCTCCGAGCCATCACCTATGGACGAGTGATCATTATCGATGAGGCCGACAAGGCACCGGAGCACGTTGTTGCGATCTTCCGCAGCTTAGCGGGTCAGGGCGAGCTGACGCTTTCTGATGGTCGCCGAGTACGACCCGTTCGTGAGCGGGAAAGCGATATCGTTGTTCATCCTAATTTCCGTCTCGTCTTGCTTGCGAACCGTCCGGGGTATCGTGAGTGTCACATTGTATGGCCGCTTGCTTTAGCCTCATACGAGAACAGCTTTCCTTGGAAATCACTTCTTGCAAGTTCTGGGGGAAAACTTCAGCGCACATTCTGTGAATAACCCAGACCAGGCGTCGGAACGAATGCTTTTGCAGCAGCTAGCCCCCGAGATTGACGAAGACACAATTATGCGCCTCGTTGGGGCGTTCCACGATCTACGTCATGGTTATGACACGGGTGCTCTGAACTATCCCTACTCATTGAGAGGTAGGAATCTCAGTTTCCAAAAGAAACAAAAGCAAATAATAACAGGAGTTTAGAATTGATAAACCTCATACGACACATGCGGGCTTATCCTCAAGATTCGCTAGGAGATGCCCTTCGCAATATCTTCGATTTTGACATCTATAAACCAGAAACCATTGACAAGCTAGATGAAATCCTCGAACACCATGGGTAGGTGATTTTAATACGTTCCTCCGCAAACCCCGCAAGCAAGACCTTGATACGTTCTCTCTTTCGTCGGGTCAGTCTGCAGGTCCCTCACCTCGGTCTTGATGCTACACGTGAGGCCACAAAGAAGAAGATCCAAGATATCGAGTTCGAGCCGAATAAGACCGATCTCAGTGAACCCAAGGAGGGCAAGCACGACGATAAGGAACACTCTGGTGGAAACACCTACGCGGGAGGGGTATGGAGTTTTATCTGGAAGACATTCAGGCTAGTAGTCTGAAGTTGTTATTATAGACAGGAGGGCGTGATACTGCTGGCATGGGCGGCCGCGGAGGATATAAGCGTCTCTGGAAAGGAGGCGATATCAAACAAGTAGGAGCGGTTCCGCAAAATTGATGTCGTCGACTGATCAAGGTTCAAAGGTGCCGGAAGCGCTGAAAGACAACGTTCCGAATCACATCAAGGAAAAGGCCAGAGAAATGGCAAGGGATGAATTGAAACACCGCCTGGAAGAACTGGACATGTCTTTTTCGGAGGCCAAGGCGTATGGCAGTATTCTGACCGCAACACAGGCACACATGTTATCGCTTTATAATCTGCTTGAGCGTGCGTTTTCAGTCCAGTTGGAAAAGTATGTCTTGGGTCCTGATAATAATTATATAGATCTCGCGGCAAAAGAGGAGGAACGTGTATGGTTGAAACGGCAGACAGATGGGGAACTTGATGATACTAGGTTGACGGAAGGTCTCACCGGAGAAGCCACAGTGTACAAGCGTCGGGGAATGGAGAAACCAGAGCTTGGTCGACCCCAGATAAAGTGTGCCTGTCTCATGATCCTTTCTCATTTTTAGCTTATTTGAATATACTCCAGACCGAAACGGATCAGATTCATTTTCGACCTGAGTGGTTCCATGTAATCCTCATAATCTTCTTCCTGTACAGCATCAATGTTGATTGTATATAGGTATCGATTTCAATATGATGGCCGGCTACAAAGGAGCATGGAGACCGGTATGATCTTCTTTCCTTCATTTGACATCTTCTCATGTCAAGTGCAGCCGTTATGTTGATGGAGACCTTTGAAAGACTTTCTAAAAAGGAGAAGTATGCTTGGGATGTAAGCTTCTGATCTGATCTTCATAATGTGCTACATCTTATCGTTGTTGCGTGTTCTAGATATTTGGTCACGTATGTTCTTGCTAGTAACCGTAAAGAGTGGAACTGATTTGACTGCAGTCTGGAGAGGCCCCAGATATCCCTCTAGTGCTACTCGATAAACCTCCAACCGAGCTTCGCGACAGATGCAAGGTTGTAGAGAAGATGTACATGATTCCCCAGTATGCATTTGCTGGAGATTACACAGGTAGACTACCTTGTACTGCCCTTCGCAGCAGGGACTGACTTGCAATGTAGTCGAGGCCATTGAAAAGGGTGTCACTGAAGTAGGCAATTACGATGCAGGTAAGCTCGCTCTGATCATGTTTTTCTTCGATTCATTAAGTGTGTTCAATAGATGACTGGTTTGTCATTGCAATAACAGTGGGATATTCTCAATTGTGTCAGTGCTGCTGTGGCTGACGATCACGATTTAGGATGCAAATTTCCACCGATATCAAATATCTCCTGATGACCTAACCCGTGCCATGAACCGAAACCCCAAAGTTCACACATCGCTCATCTGCATCGGAGAAAGCGCGGAGGCAGCCTGGTATATACCTACTACTTACTCATCGTGAGCTATCTCGTACTCATGTCCTGGTTGTCTCCTAGGATCACAAAAAACCTTCCAGGCCGCGGTTTCCGTGTCGGAAACACGGCGGATATACCAGCGGTTTTGCGCAGTATCCTATCCACCATGGTAGATCGGTAGAATCTGGTTGGAGATCTATTAACCAGGCGGGTACGGCTAGTAATGATACTGTGTGACGTTTATCCTTTCTAGGCTCGTTGTGAAACATTCTGCTTTGAATCCACGGCTCTGACTGGTTACATGACCAACACGAATGTATACAAGCTACCAATGAGACAAAACAACTGAAGACGCTGGATACATTGCAACTTAGGAAATACATGTGTCTATGATAGATAACAGATAAAAACCTTAAATATACCCTGAAGAGTTCGCATGTTGATGGTGTGAATAGTTCGAATCCTCTATACCCAACACAGCAGAATCTCTTGAGACACTCAAGTCGTATGGAGACCTCGGACTGCCCTGCACAATTTCCAAGTTGTACGTGTTCTCTCTGGGAGGTACCTGGACCCCTTCAATGTGCAAACTGTCACGGAGATAGCCATGCTTAACGGGGCGGGGTGTGACCCGAATTGGTGCCCTCCCGATACTCTTAATCCTCGCAACCTGGGATTTCAAGCTCATTGCTTGTACGAGTTGAGGTTCCTCTGGATTCTGAAGCCACGACATACGCAGCGACTCCGTGCTCCTGCGCTGCTGTGATTGACGAACTTGTCCTTCGCCTGTCTCTTCAATGACCGGAGGTAGGCTTGGACCGGGAATACCATCGAAGTCAATCCAATCTACAGTCCCCCCAGAGGTGTCCTTTCCAAAGGATTTAGACTTCATTGACCACCCTGCAGACGCGGGATCCACATATGCTTCATCAGTCAAGGCTGTTGACATGGTCATGGCGGGGGTGGCCATGCAACCAGAGACTGTCGTCGTGGGTGTCGTCGCGATGCTATCTGGATCCAGATATCGGTTCGTAGTGGTAGTCTCGGAGTATTTCTGACCTGTCGTAAAGGGAGTGGCAACAAACTTCCGAGATGAAACCGTAGTCCCCATGGAGGCACGCGGGAAACCCGAGGGAGAGTCATCCCAAAAGTCAACGGCTGTCCCGTCATTGGCAGCAGGATGTTCGATAGACTCAAAGACCCGAGGTGGCAAGGGAGGGAATTGAGACACCAACTCACGAACTGTGGACAAGGACGTGTATGAGCCCACTGGGCTCCCGGGCCGTGTGGGGATACTATATAAGGACTCGCTTGACTGTTCGTTTGAAAAGGGTGGATAGACTCTGTGGGATTCACGCAAAAATGAGGCGTTCTCTGGTGATGGAGTGCCCTTTGTGACGTCTGACCATATTTTGGGCATGGGATCAGGGTCGAGCGCATTTGACGGGGACGGAAGATGAGAAGGTTCTGCGAGAGTAGCTGAGTGCAGAGCCGACTGACGGGGCTTTTTAGCTACTGCTGTAACTGTGTAATTGACGCTGTTAGGTGTGGAGATGGGGAACTTGGGAATTTCAAGAGCAGAGAATCGCATGTGCAGTCTAGGGGTACCGTTTTCAAGATGGACGGTCACACGCTCTCGGTCAAGCCTATCCACTAAAACTCGTCTCCCAATATTGGATGACTCGATCACCTCAGCAAAATTCTCTGAGGTCGGGAGTCCACTTTCTGATCTAGGAGAAAAAGCAGGGTCTTGAGGAATTCGTAGCGGGGAATGAAGAGCAGCAGCTCCGGGCGAGAGCTGACGCAGCGTGCTCAATCTCGGGCTAGAAACGGAATTCTGCAGTCGGAAACTGCGGAAGCTTCTGTGTCTGGTGGCACTAGTTGAGTCGTCTTCAAGAGCAGTGAAATCGTTCGTTGTGTCCAAGCTGCAGTTTGACATTGATTGACGCACGAAAAGACATTTGGAGTCACGTACCCCTTGATAAGCCCAACAATGAGACTCGCGCGTGCAAGCAATCGTACAATCCGCCTTGTCATGGCACTCCAGTAAGCATTTGCAACGATACCGATAATCGTCTCTATTTCTCCCAACTTTAGCCCAACCGTGACCCAGGCAATACCTCGGAGGTTTTGTGATTCGTCACTCGCGGTAACTTCAATGGGGCGTTGACTTTGAATGGTTCTACTGAGACGATAGAAAGCGAGACAAAAAGACATGAATTGATATGCAGCGAAAAGTGCAAGGGTCAAACTGTTGAAAAAATTCCAGATGTTCTTGTCTCTGTCATTTGGAAAGACAAGAGTGAGGCGATTGGTGACTTCATCTGGTTTGCGGAGTCAATTGAGCGATACAAGTCAAGGGAGAAGAGGAAACGTACGACGTGACACTCCAATGAAAGAAGCCAACTCGCTAAGCGTTACAATCACGGGTATTAGGATGAGGAGGAGTAATTTTGGAATCATCTGGAAGCGACGCGGGAGGATGCCAATGAGCTCCGCTCGCGCGAAAAGAAACAAGAAAATGAGATAACAAAAGATTGGGACGGACGAGGCCGCAGCTGTTCAACCAGTCAGCAAGACATAAGACCTTGGTCACTTGTCGCCACATACCTAGGACAATATCAAAGACCTTGAAAATGTCGAAGCTGTCCCGCACCGCAGGAAGAATATGGGACAACATCTCGATCAGCACCAGTGAAAAATATATACATCCTTCTGCCGTAATCCAAAGGTGCCGGCTGGACAGAATACATCATTATCACACTCGAGACTTGAACTCATGGTTACTGACCGACCGTTTCCCCAGTTTGCAATAAAAAGTGTCACGGCGAACAAAACTTCGATCGCCGGTGGTATAATGAGGAGGAAGACGTCGAGGTTGGACGTACTTTCGCAACGAAGGATCGAAGTCGTAGAGAAGCATAAAGTTCCGGAATCCATGTGATGTCGTGTGATATTGTGTCAAAGCCACAAACACATTTCAGCTATCTGCAAAAGGGTATGCAAAAGAGTGGAATGCAGAGCTAGCTGCGCCTGGCGAATCTGAGCCTATGAGAGAGAGAGATGATATTGAAAGAGGCACCTCCAATCTTCCGTTGCCAATTATGAGACCGTCACATCAGGATTTGGTTGCTATAGGCTGAGCAGATCAACTGTTGTCTCCATCACAATTGACCAAATTGTCGGCTCACATGAAGGCAAAAGACAACTCACAGTACAAGAACCGGTCGATATTATCCCATAGTGTATGCGTGACATGACCCTATATGCTGGAGGAAGTGTTGCATCAGGTGAGGTCAAGGTCAAGTCGACATTGGTTGGAGATGTAGACTCGATCAACAAAATTTATCTAATCTAATCAAAAAAGAACAACATTAAGTTGTTATATTTGGATGACTGCCTGATTCAGCAATACCTGATGATCTTAACTCACACGAAACGGCTGTTTCTGTATCAGTTGACTGCACAGGTCAAGTTATTTATCATGATCATGGCTGGACTATGGCAGTGAATCATAAAATGCTCGAGGTCAGCATTTCTTTTTGGACAATTTAATAATGCAGAGTACATTGGCCTGGGATAAAGGCAAAACAGTTGGTTTTGGCCACTGTTGGCACTCGCAGGCCCATGCATTCAGGATCATCTATCTTGTCCCATTGTCCGTCTTGTTCATACATGAGCGTGCACGATTGCCACCAGGTCACTGCTGGAAACCCGACCTTCGTATATTCGCTACTTTCACTTCCTTGCTAATTTATACCGTCAAGTCTCCGATCACTTTCCCAGCATGAAAACGAAGCCTACCTATCGCCCGCCCATTTTTGCCGTCAACCATGTGATCACAATTAGGACGTTTGCGATTTCTCTTCCCATACCAACAAAGGAGCAGACTATCCTCGCCCAATCGCAGGGAATGTCCTCTGCGTACCTATTTGACACGGATTCCCGGACCTACGACTCTTTCAGAGCTAAGAAATGCCTGCAAAAGATGTCACTCAATCAACCTGCTCAACATTCGAGACCATCGACAGTCGGTATCAATGCTGCACTTCCCCAGTCGGCTACACATGTTCGCACAAGGGAAACTGCTACCTCTTCAATGACTGTTGCCAAAAGGTGCTACATAGACACATCCAAGCATGCAAAAACCAACAAATCTGCTTTTGCCAAAGTCAGAGTTCCTAAACCGTTGCTCGGAGTGCCAGGGAAGATATCTGAAAGGACTAAGGTGGTATTATCAGAACCTTCCGCTATGTCTAAACCCTCGAGGACCCCTACCAATGAACTTAAAGTCCGGAATAAGCCAGCCCCGTCGTTTATCACGCAATCCAAATCTTGCGCAGCTGCCCCAGGCCCTGAGAAGTTCAAATATAGACCTTCACTGAAGAGGCAACACTTAGACGTCGAATCCGTAAATTCCACGTCGACGAATGCTTCGGAGCGGCTTACGAATACCCTTGAGAACGGCACCAAGCGACATCGTCAAAACATCGATACAATACTCATCTGTCCTAACTGTGGAAAACGGTAAGTACATGATACGGTGCATCATCGCCAGTCTGACATCCTCTGTAGATACGATGATGGTGTGAAGGCTTTCGAACATCTCGTAATGTGTCGATCGACAAGGTTGAGGGAGCCATCTTCCTTTGATTCATCGAAGGCGATCCAACGACAGTAATTTCCACCATGCACCAGCTTGTGCCCTCGGAGGATGTCAAGCCCTCACACAACTATGGCCGTTCGTCATTCAAACCACCGCATTATTTCAACCAGGAGCTTGCAGTCAACCATCGGCCTTCAGTTCAGGTACTATGGATATAACGAGGCCATAGAATGGCAGTCGTGTGCTGGTCATATCTTTCAAGGTCGGAAGAGATAGCATGCAATCCTGTCTGGAAGTCCGAGCCAAAAAGAATCATGAAGTGTGTCCCGGTCATTCTGTGATTAGGACGTGTGTTATCTCTGTAACGCACAGAGAGCTTGGGCATGGACTGTACGGCAGACTTGTCTCGATACATTTTTGGCATCATATTTGCAAATGTTTCTGTCCGTCCTATTCAGCGAATCGAAATACAACTTGTGAAACAGTGCATATCCCCTCCCACCTGGCTTTTCTTTTCAGGCGCATAGTAAGAGTGAAGCGGGGACAGATCCCGTGTGTCCCGGGCATAGTTCCTCTATCACAAGGCAACGACTGGAATAATTTTTTGTGGGGCGCAAGCCATCACTCAAATCAATCTTGGCAAGTATGATGGATTCTGTAGACTTGAAAACGTTGAAACAGGACAGTAATCTGAACAATTATATAGTCTTATGTATGAGATATGAGAAAGGAGTTTAACCGAACTGCCCAGGGTAGCAAAAGACTTGGGCAAGTAACTTTTCTATCTTCATCCTTGGAGGTGTCTAGAGCGAGAATGTTTTACGCATGTGTTCTATGTAGGCGGCACTTTGAAGCGCCGTCCATTTAACTCCATCTACTGAGGCATGTGGTCCTCCGGAGCTTTCATAGATACTCTTCCGAAGGTACGATAAGAAACCTTGAAACTTACTGGCCATACTTCAAACCTTGGTACCACTTGCACGGAATTGCATTAACGATGACGTCGGAAGATGAATAGAAGGATGTAGAATGAAGCTGACACTGGCAGAAGAGTGTCAGATCAAAATATGCTAAACCGCGAAACACAAGATCAAAAAGGCAACGCAGCATGAACATATCTTGACATCAAAAGATCATCACGGTTTCATCATACATACTTACGGAGTGAAGCCTCAAACAAGGTTGTCGACTTTACAAGCCTTGCCCTGCCAAGAGCGCGATTCTGTGCGAAATGTCAAAATATCACATTCAAGCACCCGTCGTCAAGCACCCTTGATAAGGCTGCATGGTTGGCGAAAATCCGTGATTCTGAGGGAAGGCGTGATCCAATGTGGGGGTAGAGAGAGGATCTTACGGGGGGCGGGAATAGCCGCAATTGTATTGACAAAGAGAAAACATATTGTTAATGCAGATGAAAGGAGGTAGTAGAAGTAAAGCAGGAAACATCGTGATTTCCTCGGAGGACGCTGGTTATCTGAAGAGACATATTAGCAATCAATACCTACCTATCATCGTACAATACAACCGCCAAGAGAAACATGTGGCTCTGTCGTCTGATAAGACTGAAAAATTGACCTTGAATAGAAAAGATCATATACAATTGCGATCAGCGAGAAAAAAAAATGAGCTGCTCATTGTGAGAATATTAACGCAATGTTCCAGTCTAGGTAGCGTTGAAAATGGGTGAGAACGTGAGACGTGCGCACATCTTCGGCTGGTAACCCAGTACGGTCTATCGGCCTGGACAAGGCTCTAACGAACAGATCACATGATGGTCCGTCCATGTGCCAGTGTACAACGGGTCAATCTTTTATGTTGCGAAGCACGAAACATCTGATCCACACACCTGCCGCAGCTC